>JAPYZN010000211.1:0-98903 GCA_030522865.1 Psyttalia lounsburyi
AAGGGCCAAAAAGGGGCGCGTTTCGTTTTTCGCATTTATCTCGAAAACTATTAGAGATAGAGCGATTTGGACGTTATTTTGGGATCACTTGGTTTTTTGCGGATAAGTCGAAAAGGAATGGTCCGATCAACTCGGGGTCAACGGCATTGGACTCCTGAGCCGAAAATACATAGGAACATAACTTTGGTGTATCTCTTCGACGGAAAGTTCCTTTAAAAATAAGGACCATATATTATTATCAACAGCACTTGCTCATAACTTAGTCTGAGGCGTCCACAACTCATGACCCCCCCCCCCCCCCCCCCCCCCCCCCCCCCCCCCCCCCCCCCCCCCCCCCCCCCCCCCCCCCGCACATAGAGAAGAAACACACAGAATATAAATGAACCCATGAAATCAATTTCAACAAATTAATTCACAGAAATTACAGTGGAGAATCGCTTTTTTATTGATATTATGCCAGAATGATTTGGATACAAAATCCCTAAAAGCACGTGTAAAGAAACTTAAAGTTTAAGAAGAGGCCAAAGTGTCTGCAGATGTGTATAGACTATCTGAAGAAAGATCTTGGAGGTAAATACTTTCTCTAAATATCTTCCATGATGCCACACGGGAGCATCCTTTTCCTCAATTTTTCAGAATAAAGAAGCGATAAAGCCCTTGAAAGCTGTTGTATAAAAGTTTCCCTTACTGCGTTGACAACATCACTTTTCTCAACACTCCTGAATAGATAAAATTGTTCATACATAAAATTGTCCACAGACTGAGACCTCAAGAGTGTTAAATTATTCAGGATGTCTGATAATTAGTGGGGTTTCCACTCTGAGTTGATCCTCCCACCTTTTGGACCACCAACTCCATTGGAAATTCTTCAGCATCCAGAAGGCAATTACAAAGAACTAGAGGGGTCGCGGAGAACTTTGAGGAAAGTACAGGACCAGAGGGGACGATTGGAGAGTTTCCAATGTCCGCATTGGGAGGTGAAAAAACTTGAAACCTAATGATAAGCAGAACCAGTTGAATCTTCTCCCTGAGAAAGTTATTTTCCCTATCCAATGTATTTCAAGGAACTCAGACGGTCTAGGGCATAACGTACTATTTCCGATTCACGAACAATCGAATTAACTTTAATTCTAGTCAGAGTTTGTCCGTCGATATCGGGTTTCTGTCTCCGGTATGTAACAGTGGGGATACCTCTCAAGAACTTAGTTGTCCATACACTTTTCGTTCAGGGCCAAACCGTATTTCAACGTGAATCTGCTGCGTTCCATTTGTATAGTCATTATTCCTACCTCTCTACCTTTGTTTTTACATTCAATGATGCAGACGGATCGTACGAAATTACAAAATGATTTTCAGATGTTTGTAATTTACATCTATGCAATTCGGCAATTATTAATGTAATTCCGCTGCAAATTTATTGATTTTTCATGGAACAAGTAATTCTTTGAGTGAATAATAAAGCTTTTCTCGTTTTTCTAAGAATGAAAATTACAAAAATTTTTTCTTGATATCCCTGGAATAATTATTCAATAGGATATGGCACGTTTAAGAAATATCCCACAAAAAATGAATTAAGTTGTAAAAATAAAAAAGTGTAAAAAGATTCGGAAGATGAATGAGACTCCATCAAACAGAATAAAACCCCAATGAAGCACAACCAGAAATCGTCTTCCGCTTCAACGCACAGATTAATGGATAAAATAATCTGAGAATAATTAAATGTGTTTTTTTTTTTCATAAATCTCCTTTATTCTTCATTTCTCCAGGGAGAAGAGTGCAAATACTGAAATTCTCCTGCTGAGAGTTGAGAAATCACGCTAAAACAGTAAGATGAACTGCAGCAGATAAAACAAATGAAGGACCAGATGGAGAGCTAAAAATGAGAGTCCACGAAGAAAGGTGGAGAAGAATTGGAAGAATCAGACCTGCTAGACACGAATCTTATTCCAGTGAGCCAATCACATCAACGTTCAACTTCTACTCTGGCATCCCACCTCCTCATTTTCCTGCTGTCCTACGTACAATTGCCTTACGCCATTTCTCACTAGTCCCTCGAAATGGCGAATCAACTGTGCAATTAAATCCATCTTTACCTTCTACTATTGACAGGAGAATCCATCCTCAGTTTTATCTAGACAGTTCTCGGGAGAGGTACTTAGGGCATACACGGCGGGGTGGGTATGCAAGAGGTGAAACCGAGAAAATCGTCAGAGTTATTTCGGAACAGCAGATCATGAGATTTTAATTTCTTTAAATTCATGGAGTCGAGAACTAAAAAAATTTTGTGGATTTAAAATCTGTCTTTTGATTATTATTTCTAGGTATTATTAACGTAGAACGCTGATATTTATTTCTAGTTGAATTATTAATTAAAGGAGTGAAGGGTATTTGACATTTTATGGTCCAAGTCATTGTTCAAAGCACTCATTTTAATTTTAGTTATTAATTTTACGATATCATGCGATATTTATCCCACCAGAAGAGTATCTATTGAATTCCATTTTTTATTAAAGTTCCCAAGCTCAATCTTTATTTTATATTATTATTAATTTCAGGCTACTAGTGAAATTTTATTCACGTCCAGAATTGTTCATTCATTGACGACGACAACGGGTTTCTCGTTCTTAAAACATCCTATAAATTCCATCATCTTAAACTGACAATTGTTATTTCATAGTAAGTAATAAATTTAATAGTAAAGTTAAAAATACAGAAAGTAAATACAATGACATGTTATTATTTTTTACTTTCAGGAATAATTTTCTAACAGTGAAAGCTATTTCCGATTTTGCATTAGTTTTTCAGAAAATATGGAGAATCTGTAAAAAAAAATTCTATTTCCCGACTATCTCTTGACTGCCGACCCTAATCGTCCTATAAATACCTTAAATACCTTGGAAGGAATCTCGATATCTCGACAATAGGCCGACCACAACTGTCGAACAATCGATTATCCTGAAAACGATACAATCTGCACTGCACATCAACCTCAGCTTCCGGCTTTTTTTCACTTTACTTCTCTTTCCACCAAAATCCCCGGGGGTTGGTTAGCGCCCGATTCTCTTGGGTACTCGTAAAAAAGAGCTTAGAACGATCTGGTCATTCAATCGACGGTAATCGAGCCGCTCTGGTTTTCGATAATCCTCGAGATAAGTGAGCATCGGTTTTTGGATGAGTTGACTAGTATAAAAAAAAGGAAATTGACCCACTCGGTCAGCAGTATTATGATTGCTTTCGAATCGATGCGGACGGGGATTTTCGCTGCTAGATCCACCTAATTAAACTTTGGTCAAGTCCATATTTTCATCTTACGCCGTAAACAATTTAATTATGGTTATTGACAATTGAACTTTGATTAAGTTTCTATTTTTCGGCTTGAAGGGAATGATATTATAAATGGAGAAAAAATTGTCCGATGCCAACGGGTTACATTTATGCAATTTTTTTCAAAATATATATTTTAATAGACATCAATATACGAGAGAAAATAACATTCATTCATAAATTTGTTTTCAAAAGGAATTTTCCCAATTATTTGATATTTTACTTCGGAAATTTTTGGACTAAATAAATGGATAAAAACCGACAAATAAAATTCAAAAATCGAATATTTATCGAATAAATCTTTTTTTTATATATATATATTTCTTGAAAAGTATACAATGAAGTTTTGACATTGGCATCAGCATCTTCTCATCAAGATCAATTCCTATTTCCTCACTCTTAATTATAAAAATATATAAATTGAATCAAAGTGATCATCAAGAGTCATAATTAAATTGTTCATTTTTGTAATTAATCACTTGTTTAATATTTACACTAGCACAAATTCATCGATGTGGACACTTTCCGGCATGACAACATTAAATCTAAAGCCAATGAAATTCGAAAACTCGGGTAAAAAACGTAAGAAAACATTCGAATACCTACGGAGACCAGCCAACAACGAATTCGCAGAGATTGAGTTTCGATGTAACAGGTGACTGAATACTATTCACATACAAGTGTTCTCATCTTCCCCTCATTACTTTCACCCCAACGGAACTTGGCTTCAGTACTCGGCATGAGTAGCTTGAAGTAGAAATCTGACAGACGCTGAAGAGGCCCAGGCTACTGAATTGGAACAATGACTTCCTGAATGTGAAACGTGGGTGGAATTCTGGAGTCTGTTAGTTTGCTGAAGTTGACCCCAATACGCTTCGCGTCGCTCTCATTCCTCCTTCTGCCCTTGGTGCCCCTTTAACTTTCCGCGATATCAATTTTCCCCTCATTGTTAAATTAAAATACAGATGAGTGAAGAATTTGACCCAATTTTAGTACTGACGTCCCAATCAGTTTTTGTTAAACTGTTTTAACTAAGCAGCCTCTCCACAAAATTTCATTACATAGCGGAAATTGAATGGACCGGAATAACCATTACAAATTACAGAAAAAAAAGTTATGGAGGGCAAGAGTTCCTTTCAAAACTGAAACCGAGTAGGAGTGGAAACTCCATTTCACCGCCTGAAATCATGTTCTCCATGGCGGGAAAAGTGGTTATCGGAAATACTTCGGGATATGATTCAGTCAGTATTTGTACGTAAAAGAGAAGTGAAGAATGTGCCAATGAGATGTTGATGGAAAAATGGGGTCATTGTGGTAGCATTGAGGGGAGTTGTACAATAGATGTTGAAAGAATGTGTGAGCACATTTCGATGGAGTTGGACAGCTGAAGGAGAGAGGAAGTTACTCCCGAGAATATTCACCGGCTCAAAGAGCGCAAGGATTTTACGAATGGATTGATCAAATTTGACAAGGGAAACGGAGAGTAAAATGGACGCTTTTAACATTTTTTTCTCAATGTTCGTGACTTGAAAACATGGATCAATTGAGTTCGATGGAGGCTCATCAAGGACAGCATTCCATTTACTCCGAATGAAAATTGGTGTTATTGTAATAATAATTTATCATTATTAAGGAAGTTTGAACATAAAACACCAATCAAAACTGAGGTTTGATATGAAATCTAGCCACAATATATTTCCACAACTCTTCCCCGGGATTATTTCCATATATACTATGTCCTCTATGGTCTTGTGATCCTTGGAATCACTACTCACGTCGCTACGGTTTAAAACCTCTCTAAAAAGAATTTAATTAACGTCGATAGGGAGGAAGTGACATTAATTGTATTGGCAGCACTTTATCATGGTCGTGGATTCGCTCGATCGCACTCGAGCAATTTTTCCAACGGTGGGAATAACATCAGCAATAAAATGAAAATATTTGACGAATTTCTTTGAACATTTATGCTCTGATTTTTTAATAAAAACAATTCATAAAACCTAGGAAAATTTATTAAGTGAATAAAGCTGAGGACTTTCTCGATAGAATTCACCAGAAATGAATACAATCTCAATCGAATTTCCTATCGAACTCGTCGCCAAATAAATTTTCCCGTGAAGAACTCGAGAAAGCCTGCTCTGAAACAGGTTAAAAGAAGTTCCAAAAAATAACTTAATGGCGAAAAAGTTGAAAAAATAAGATGTTCATTGTATCATCGCGGCAATAAGTGGGATCAGTATTGGAATGAGAACTTCTCAGGTATCTCTGAGGAGTAAAAAAATCGGAGACGAGAATCTAGCCGCAACTGCCGAAGAATAATCTGCCTCTCTTAAGCGTTCGAATCCTCAAGATAGTCGAGAATGTTTACGAGCCTCAGTATCTCTGCATTCAACCGCCCATTCGTTCCCCCCCAGAAGGGCTCCGACGTATATAATCTCGCCTAAAACGTGACAGACGTACATTACTATTAACCACCGACACAGTGACGCTTGCTTACTGTCTAATAGCACGACGCCATCATCATTGTAGCGCTCTTGGGACAACTGGCACCAGCACCACCCTTTATCGCACATTTCTTGATGCTTTAGTAGTCACACACTTCGTATACTTGGTTTCCGGTGTAATCCGCGTGGGTGGCAATGTGAGTGATGGCTCTTGTTTGCGGAGACATCCAGTAATGCAACAACGGTAATGGCATGTACCCTCAGTGTTCCATTTGTCGACGGTTGAGCAACCGCTGGATGACTTTGGGCAGGGCGATCAAACTCACCGGATGACGAATTACTATTTGACGATAATTTTGATGATTATTCTCCCCTAGATGAATTACCCACACCCAAAAATCAGGCACATTATGTAGGATAATTACTGCATTAGCGGGTCAACGTAAATAAATATAGTGTAAAGAGAATTCGAAAGGAAAAGGAAATAAGTTAAGAGGAATTTTCCTCTTATTATTAATAATATAATCCAGATAATCCAGCAACAATCACGATTGCAAAACGAGTGATTAAGTATCACAGATAAAATTCTCATCTCGTCTGCGAAAAGATGTTAAAAATAACAGTTATTTCGCGATTAACGTCGACCCCTTCACGAAATATCCTCCTTACAATCTTGTAATCCAGCGTCACTGTCTCGTCACCGACCTTTTAGGGGTAGCAAAGCGGAACGAGATTATCAGTGTACGCAGTGGGACAAAAATTAGAATAATCCCCACGATTCGTATCGCCTTAAAGTAATTTATACCTGGGGCTCCACTCGTTGGACATTATAATGGACATGATGGAAATTTGCATTCATATTTCTGAATTATTTATAGAAATTATTTATATAAGTCTCTACTTACTTTCAACTCAATTGATTCATCAGTTTTGGAGACATTACCATTTATTTCCAAATAGTTTTTCGCAAATATCGAAACATTTCTACTCGATTGCAGTTGTTTTTTCGAAAGATTCTTAAATAATTGTTTTTTTTTGTTTTCAGAATTTTTGAAGAATATGCAACTATCATCCTACTTTCCTGGTATGTGAGTCTCGTAAAAGGTCGCAGACCTATACATTGCGGAGAGCGTTATGAGGCACTGGAAGACACGGGCCAAGTTCCGCACAGAAATGCAAAGTTTTCCTGAATATTTGAGTTACAAGAATGCTGAACACATTTTCCATGACGCAACAAAATTTCAAACTCAGAGAATCACAAGAAAATGGGATTTTCAGTGTTTGAGAGGGAATTTGTAATTGCAATTCCAGCATTCACTCTTGAACTAGCTATTTATGTTGCAGTTTCAACAGAGGATGTCGGGTGTATTTGGAGCTGTAGATGAAGAGATTAATTGAATCACTGTAACAACTTGTAACTATCAATTGATGTGCAGCAAAAGCCGGGTGCATCAGTTTGTGGTTGTGTCGATGGGGTTACTCTAATTCTAACTTACAGACGTACAGAATTCGGGGAGGATGTCCGGTGGCTTTTCATGGTGGAAATCGTTTGGTATTGGCTGAATGAGCTGATGGACGTATACCCTATTCAGTGGACTTGCGGAGAGGTATACGTTTGGACAAATTATATGAAATTATTAATAATAAATGAATAACTGTATTCCCCAAATATTTTCAAAACATATTTTTATCTTTGTATAAATCGTATAGAGGCTTCGAAAAAATGGAATCTTTAAAAATATTTTCATGATGCAATTTTTCTTTTTGATAATTGATTGAATTTTTAGGCACAGAGAATATATACAAAGTAACCTAATGATATTTTTTTCAGAATTTAAATTATTTCAATTTTTGGGAGGGTTTTCTCAAAAATAGGGGAGATAAAAAATTGGGGACATAAATTTTTAAAACTATTTTTTTGTATAATACGATTTATTACTATTAGTATTACTATGTGCGACTCCATTGTAAATCATGAAAATAATTTTTTGATAACTTTTTGAATCATAAGACCTTTTAAGAAAATAATTAAAAATCCTAAAAATGTAAATTTTTTAAAAATCTTATCCCAGTGATTTCTAAATTATAGGACGAATTAATTAGAAATATTCTTGAAAATATTTCCAATCTCGCATAACAAAAATGGATTCAGCTGCAAAAACCGTTGATGACAACAAACATTTCAGTTTCTCTGAGAGATTTTAATCAATTTTCCAAAACAATTTGCATAAAATTTGCACGCCCATCATCTACCCCAAACAGCGTTAAACTACTTGAATAATCCAAGGTTTCCAACACGAATTTAGGTTCGAAAAGAGACGCTAGACCCAAAGATATAACCCCAATAATGGAGCAGCGCTCGATCAAGCTGTCTCTGCATTCTAATCGAATGGCGAGGGTGGAGGAAAGAGAGCCCCAACTAGAGTGGGAATGCGATTCCAGTGAGGGTCTAGCCACTACACCTGGAACCACGGAGATCCATCTACATATGTAAAAGAGTCGTTGGAGTTAAGATAAGGTATAGCAAATGTATGCTATGAATACGGCAAAGGTCGTAGGTCTTGCTTTATAGGAGGCAATCCGTTTCCCAATCATTTATCATCGGACGGATTCATTTAATTATTTTCGATGTACTCAAAGATGTTATGTTATTTCTTTGTTAAATATGTTTGTGGGATACCTTTTGTTCCGACAATGTGTAAATAATCGCGACGTTCAAATCAATAATTAAATTCACTCGAATTGTTCAGAATTTTGTTTATAAATGCTGTTTATTCGCACATTTGATTCTGTCTCGAATTTCGATGTTATGTATTTTGAAAACAAGGTGATACTGGTACCCACTATTTTTTAATCGTTTTGCGAATTGAATACACGTGGAATAACTCACAACTATTGCCCGGTCCACGAAGAAGTTGTTCATTAGGAATTTCGAATAGAAGCGACGAGCAGCGGCTGCTTCTCTTTTTAATAAGGGAGGATAATGAAGGAGACCCCGTGGAGTATATAACCTTGTTGATTTTGGAGGGTCAATGTGTTTATGTAGCCAAGTCTAAAGGGTCACCCAGCAGAGAGTATGTATGGAACGGATTAAGCCGTAAACCTTTTGAATTAGGAGAACAATTTGAGTTGGAGGAATCATAAATCATCCAGAGTCCAAATAATGGTTTTAGAAGTGTTCAATGCAATTGGCGAGATTCCTATTGTTTTAAAGGACAGAAAACTAGAAGGAAAAAGCTAGTAAATTAGGACCGATGAAATTTCATAGAAGTGTCTAGTAGACTCGCTAGGTTTGTCTATTTTTTTCCTGTGTATACTCTTGAAATTGTTAATTATAAAATTGCATAAAATATATCTTTAAATATTCCAATATTAAAACTCCAAGCAATATCTTCTTTCAATTTTCCAGTTCATAGAAAAGTGATAGTAGAATTTCATCTTCCTATACAATTTTTTTTATTAAGACAGTTTCTGCATAAATTCACAACATGAATTTTTCCAACTTTTTTCACTCTATTTTCCGTTTCGTTTCAAGACTTCTCTTCCTACTTAAACCTTTTGTTACGAGCTAACAATAAGTGAATACTTGTAACGGTGCATATATATAACTCACAAGTCAATAAAATTTCATAAAAACGCCTGGAATGAATGCAAGGTGAGAATGGGAATTGAAGCAAAAAAATGCTGTAGGTAGAGCCTTCCGGGATTATTTGAAAGGAAAAAAAAGAAGCACTTCATGAGACGATGCTTGGATAAAATACATAAGCCTGAGGGGCCTCTTGCTTTTCTTCACAAAATAATTCGCAGTTTCGATGATAGCTGGAGGCTTCATTTTTGTAAATACAGGAAAGTTCTGAAGGAGTTGGAGAGTTTCATCAAACAACAACTTCTCAACGAGGAGATCAGGAGAGCAAAGTTGCGGATTTTTGAATAATTTAATGCAGCTGTGGTAATCTGAATGAAAATCATATAATAGGTAAAATATATAACCGCAGAAAATTAGATTAACAATCGATTGATGATTAATTTTCCAATAACTATTCCGTAATCAACAAAATCGTGAGAGAACCAACGGATGACGAATGCCTTACGTCAAGAGAAAAAAAATTTTTGGATAAGCATTTTTTCTTCTCAACATGTAAGAGAATTTTGAAAAATCATTATTATTATTAAATCATTATAATAAAATAGGAGAAAGAAAAAGTTGAGAAATAAATCCACGAAATTTTTTGAAGTGAAACTGTTTTCAACTGAGAATATTAAATTGCAGAACATGAAAATATGATAATGTTATTGTCATTACCGCAAGATCCGTCGGATGATACAAAAGATCTACAGACTGAGCCCTCGGTACTCCAGCTGATTCACCGGCACGTGCATTGAAATCAGAGCCCTCCATGTATACCTGTAAACGGCGGAACAATGCGACTGGTCCATTGTCGAGAAGTTAAACGAGTAAAAGTTTGAACGGTGGAAGGTAACTTCGAGTACACTCAACACTCTCAATTGTCTAGTTACGATGAGTAATGGTAACCTACAGTTGGGCGGAGAATGCCAGCAGGTGGAGGGACGTTTGACACACGGATCCAGCCGCAAGTGCAATGTTTCCCCATTCGTGGAAGTTATTGGGAAATTCGAAATACTGAGAAATCGGTATCGACGGAGAGGGACAAAATAACATTCGCTGTTTTATGAACATTATAAAGATCATATTTGAAATTTGAAGGTTGAGATTGTTTTGTTGTATTGTTACAGTGTGAGAATATACTCGAATTTCAACCTTTTAATTGCGCTATTTTTACCGTTACCAAAATTATCAGTGAAAAAATAATAAGTCATTGAGAAAAAATTAATGGAATTAAAGACACGTGGAAGAACAAGTAAATATAATCCTCAAATAATAGATCTTTGCCTAAGACATTTAGGATTTCTAAAACGAATCTCATAAATTTTCAAGGATTTTTCGTCCCTGTTCTAATTTTTTTTAATTTTTCAATTTTTATGGCATTTTAAGGATTTTTTGGTCAATAATGTATGTTAGACTGTAGACGATTTTTAAAATTATCATTCATCTCAATCAAGATCGCGTAAGACAACCAATTGACGATATTTACTCTCCCCCGAACCCTTGAGTCTATTTCTATCTATTATTAATTCCATGACTCAGGGAATTACCTCACGTATGCAGAGGCTCTCTCCGTTGCTGCGCCCCAGGAGTGCTAACGGTGACCACTGACCAATGATGCTATTATTTTTTAGATTCCATTGCACTGCATTCCATCGATATTATAACTTATCGACGAGCCACGAGTGAGAATTCCAACACTCCGGGGGCACATGTGGCATGCCCAACGGGTTTTAGAAGTAAGATTGCACGTGATCTCTTTCGTAATTCAAGAATTCATTAAATTTTATTATATTTGGTATTTTCAGGAAGATTTCCGAGCTTCGCATTCCAACTGCCGGCTAAAATAAAAGTTAAATCACAAGGATTTGAAATGACCTTCAAGTGCGACTCGTTGATAACTAAAATTCAAAAAAATTTTGAAAAGCCAAGTAATTATTGTTATGTAACGAATCGTTACATAATCAGGTCACCTCAAAATTGATTGAAGTAACTTGTATGAAAATCAATTAGCAGTTTGACGCGAACAAATAGTATATCTTTCAACTATTTTTTTTATGATTCATCACAATATTGGTAATTGAAGTATGTAGCGTTGTTAATTCAACACCTCCTTAAAAATAATAATTGAAATGGGAAGTCTAGACTTACTACTACTGCGACTTCTATTCGATATGGCATCTATTGTACGTAATTGTAACGTTGATACCAGTAATTTTGTGATGTCATCCTGGATACATTTTTATATCGACCCAGAAAATAATATGATCCCATTGGGAATACAATATTTCTTAAATTCTGATGGTCTCAATCCTTAATTTTTTTAGTAGTTGAAGTTAAAAAAATATTGATACGGGCTTGTTCACCCTGAGTGAGAAATGTCAAACCAGTCGCTCTTCAAATAATTTCGAAAAGTACTCTAGATGAGGAGGGAACGTATTTCTTCCTAGATAATTTGATTGAGAAACTACTTTAAGAGACTTTTTTTCAAACGATGGAACTTCTGAAGTTATTTATTGTCTACAGGCATAACAAATAGAATTTGTCAATGAACAACAAAAATCAAGTTAGCTATAAAGATTGTAAATTCCATCAAAGAATGTAATTTAAAAGTAAAATGTGAGATTTAAATTGATCGAAGTAATATTAATTGCCAGCTCAAAAATCTTATTCTGTCTATACAGTTAAAAGCACCTGTTTTAGATGACTTCCAGGTGACTCTTTTTGACCGGCAACGAAAAAACTGTTTACTTGAGGTATTTAAAATGGGTCAACGTCAGTTATTCCAGCCACAAGTGGTTCTAATAGGCTCGCGGAGAATGGTTCAACACTCGAGGATTATTCCCGCACTTTCAATGTTTTCCCACGTCCCCAGACAAGTAACTCTCCGCCACACGAGTGCCTTTTATTGTAGGACCTCGTCATTATTATTTAATGACATCGTCCGGCATAAACAGAACTGCCCGCAGGTGGCCATTGAAAACTTTCATAATGCAAAATTTTCGTCAAACTTCCCCTTTTGACAACCTTAATCAGTGGAAATTCTACGTACGCATTCACTTGACTGCGTTTTATTGAAATAAATGGTGAAGTAAAATGTACGGCAAAGTTTGTGGAGAGTAATTGGTGAAGCTGTTGAGCGGCGCTGCGGACGATTATGAATTAATATTATTATTATCACTCAGTTATACAAGCGAAGAAGTAGAATTTCAACTCCTCAAAATTAACATAATGAGCTGCGAATGCAATTAAAATTTTTTCCCCAGCCACGTAATTCATTTTCACAATTCATTCGCTATTATTAATTCAATTGGATTTATCTTCAGAACTATTAAATGTAGCGTATCCAGTCGAGATTGGACTAATGTTTGATAAATAATAATTTTCTCACGATAATTTCTAAAAATGATTAGAAAGTTTGTTTTTGTTTACATATTTTTGAACGTAAAGTGACATTTTCCGTCACTTTTAAGATTGTTATTAGTGGATTGGTGAAACCCCTCAGCATATTTCCAATCAATTCATTCGTATAATTAAATCATGCAAATGTAAAATACTAAAACTCGGCACTTAGTATGAGAAATTTGTCTTGATAGCGCTGTTAACTCTCATTGGCCTCATCCAATTATCCACGGTCTGAAAACTTCCAAAGACTGTCCAAACTAATGCTCCATTTCCCCCACTCCGACATAGCAACAATTCGCCCCCGTTCTTTCCGCAAAATACGGTACCGCTTTTTCCCCCCTCATTGTTCAAGACTCTTAAAGGCCCTATGAAACCCCTGAAAGACCAACAAAGACGCGCAAAGATCCGAGGGATCCAAAAAAGCGCAATTAATATCACTCGTCGCTCGAGAATGTAAAGACACACAATGAACATGAGAATCTATGGCTCAACTCGTGGAAATGTGCACTGGTAACGTAACGTCGTATGTATTACAGTTTAAAGTTTAGGGTCGGCTATTGTCGTCGCTCAATCTTTTTTACACTGAGTTTTTTACATTTGCGAGTGTTAACCGGATGATGCCGAGACGCAAACAGGTCGAAGGAGTGTTTGGGTAGGAGACTGGGATCATATCTTCACTCACCGTATACCCTCGGGTCCACCTCTGGCTATTGGAAGAACAAGCGTTCGAGTGTGGAATCATGGGAGGGATATTTTTGGTTAAAGAAATCCCAGGAGGAGACACAATCGTCGAAACTTCTCACTCGGTTTTCTTTCGGAACTCTTTGTTTTTGGTTTTCCTTAGATGGATTTATAGAAGTACTTGGAATTTTTCAGGTCTTTGAAGGTTGACCTGGGGAAGAGATGCATTCGACTATTCGGATCTGCTCGATCTTTGCAATAAATGGAAATGTTTGACGGAATTATCAAAGTAGTCAAATCGGTGAAATTTTAAATTTCTTCAAAATTTGAAAAATTGCTTCGAATTTTTTATACATATTTGTTTACATTAAATTTATATGGATTTTACTCCCGGAAAAACCAGCAAACTTCAGGGAATTTGCACTGAAATCAGAAAGACGCTTGGTTAAGCATAATTTTTATCAATTATGATCGTAAGTTACTCTCCACTTTTTCAGTGAAAATTTCTTTTAAATTTTATATTGAGGATAATTTCGGATCCCATTCCACCGATTGCAAATCTTGGTTCCTTGTGAGGTCACAAGAATGTCGGACGCTACATAAATTGTCGTCTTTGAGGTAATTTACAATTTTATGTTCGCAAACGACATTCAGGAAAATGTAATTTACGTTAAAATTTTGGTATGTATACGGAGAGAAATATCGAATAAAAATTATATATATTTTCCATGATTCCCGAGTGAAATATGGTAATAGGAAATTGGATAAAACTGTCACGTACTGTTTACCTAAAAACACCCAATTTTTCCTGTGAATTTCAAAATTTTAATCGACGTTGCCTGAAAAATTGCGGTACTATCTCTTTCCGACTCGATTTTATAATCGACAAGTAGATTTAGCTGATTCCTCGGAGGCGCAATTTTACGATTGTCCTTTTCCGAACTCCCATTAAAACTGGCAAATGCATATCAACAATCCATTGAAATATGCAATTTATCCAAACTAATCTAGTTACATGAAAATTTAAGGATCAACGAGATATCACCGGATTATCCCCCAAGCCCCTCGTAAACTGTCCCAATCACCAGCTGTAACGATGCTAATACTTTGGACACAGTGCTCCAACATCCCTGATCAAGTTACATCGAGTTTACATATTCACGGATGATTAACCACGGTTAATAACATCGCCCCGTCATGCGGGATTAGCGTCACGCTCGGATTCTCCTGATAATTCAAAAAATTCAATAACCCACAAGAGAGGATGAATCGCTGATTCTTTATCCTCCATATGATCGCTGTCGCGCGAGGCTACTCGACGTAGTTTATTTGTTCGACAACTCGACGAGTCCTCGAATTTTTCTCTGGAGCATCGTGCCTCCGACATCGCGGGACCAAATGAAATGGCTAGTGGAACTTCAACTATTTAATTTCAATGGAATTCTTTGTCTTTGTGCTGCAATGCTCTCATCAGTTCCTTGTTAATCTGCATTTTTGGGGGAGGAAGAGATGATTGAGACAGAGGACCACATTTTTGATAGATTAAATCGAATGTAGTACGGATTCAGTAAAGAGTTTGGCGGTAATTGATATTTTAAATAATAACATTGGTTTACAATTTCTCTCGCTACTTGAAAATGTCTCCACAAATATCAAGGAACAAATGATGGAATTTTCACCAACGACTCATTTGTATAAAGTTTATGTGCATTTTGTTGCAGAAAAATCACAATTAGCAATTTTGTTGGATTTGTCACTCATCACAACTTCATAGTCGGAAACGATGTCTAATTTTGGTAATGAGCTTAAGAATTCTAAATGTCATTGAAAGTTCATCCTTTTCAGATAGCCTAATATCAAAAATACAATTAATCTGCATTTTCTTGTTTAATATGGGTTTTCATGGACCAGTTAGGCTTGAATTGAATTCAGTTTTATAATATTCACTACTGAAATGAAGTTATTGCTTAATTTTTTAGAAACTTCTAACAGTGTGGGTATGTATAACACAGGAATTTGGGGCATTGGGGATGTTTCTGGGTTCGAGAATGGCATTCTAATCATAAATAAGAGGAAACAGGGAAAAAGGGAAATGTGGTGAGTTTGGTGATGTCGATTGTGCACGTCAAAAGTTCTCTTTTTGCGGCACTCTTGGAGCGTGGGAGGTGCTTTTGTGTAGCGTGTAGAGCCCGAGTGCCTGAAGAAATAGTGGCCAAAAAAAGAGTTTCGGAGGCGTTGCAATATTTCTTCCGAATGAGAGAGCCAACGGGTGGAAGCTGCTGAGAGTTGAATATATCGGGTGGAGGTAGAGAGGAGGGAGGGAATATTTATAATTCATCATCGAGGAAAATCGCGTCTCAGAGTATTTGAGATTTGATTTGGATATATATTGTGTTCAGAGAAATGTCGACATATTTTCGCAGGACTAATTTCTTGTGGCAAATATCTGAGCTTGTGTGCCTGTTAAAATTTTTTGCACTTTAAAATGAATCAATAACGATTTGTTTGGGGAAGGAGAATTAGATTTTCATGTTGCCAAATTACAGCAACATCTTCCAATAAAAAATAAAATAAACAGAATGTTGCCTGATTTTTCGAAACATTTTATAGTTTTTCTTGTCATATAGACTTGAAAATTGACACTTCATTGAATACTCCAAATTTCGCCGATGTTTCAGTAATAAAATACAGGGAAATTTTAGGTCAATGAGTGATCATTAAAAATTGCAAAATTTTTTGCTTGACATTTCGGAATTATTTTCCTAACAGTACAGTCGAATTCTACTCAAACATTCACCATTCATCGATGTTCACGGCGACTGGTCTTTTCGACCCCTCGAATATTTTCTATTAGCTGAATACCTTAAACAGCAAAAGGTAAAACTTCTGCTGTGTCCTTTGTGTCTGCATTCATGCGATGTTCCTATCAGTTGCCACCGATGGACGAAATTTCCGATGCAAAGGTTCACCAGTATCAAAGGATCCTAATCTCAAAAATTGTGAATACGTGTTTACATTGACTATTGAAACCTGAATCAACTTGCTGGGAGTTGGAGATTGGTTGAAGTGCATTAGAGTGACTCGGGTGACGTGTAGTGATGTGCACTCGCAAATGAAAACAATCGGGAAAGCAATGGGGCACTACTGAGATGAAGGAAGTAAAGAGACATTGGTCACGTATCGCCCACAGTTGTTTTGGGTTTCCATTTTATTGGAACAATCCTATCAACGGTTGAATACTTTTCTCTTCCCATAAATTGTCATTGAATTTGCGGGATCAGCTAGGGCAAAGAGCCATCCCGGAAATGAAATGATTTTTGCGAAGTCCCCTTTCGTTTCCGTTTTTTGGAGGTAATACCACAGCTTTTAGAATTTTCAAGATCGTACACGAAGAGGTACTGTTGTTTACGAAATTCACTTTACGTATACCATAGTTGACTTTCCAGTGACGCTTAGAGTGTAAGCCTTAGACTGCACCATCTTAAAAATGATGTAACTGTTACGTTCGAATCTCGTAACTTTTTGTAACCTCAGGCGTTAATAAAAATATCATTCTAGTCGTTTCAGCTGAGTCGGACCAGCTATATACCAGCCTTAACGCGACTGTCCTCCGGCTCGTCGCCACTCATGCATGAAATGGTCGCTTGATCCCGAAGGTGGATATCTGAATAAATTGTGAACATGGAGAAATAAACTATTGTCTCACGCAGATGCTGTCAGGCCATGGATGCTTCCGATCGTATCTTCATAAATTTAACCATAAAGTTTCTTCGGAGTTCCCCAGCTTCAGAGGAGTGGGTGAGAATGCAGAGCATGTGTTCTTGGTATGCCCTCGCTTCAACGATGTCAGGAGTCGTTGGGAGTCTGCCCTGCGGAGAACAGTCACACCTGAGAATTTGGTAGACACAATGCTGTTCTGGCAGGCAGCTTGGGACAGACCGAGCAACTTTGCGGCTGAAGCCATCAAGGCGCTCAGAAATGAGGAACGCAAGCGCAAGACTGCGCTACCGGTGAGAAACCTTTTTGGAACCTCCTAGTCACACATTAAATCTTTACAAGTTGGGAGGACGTACGAGGGATGGGAAAGGCGGACGAGCAACCAGCTAAATCCTCCCTCGCGAAAAAATACTTTGCGGTGGTGCCGTGAGGGGCTGAAAGGTTAGTGAAAATTTGTCTGATTGCAGTTTAGGGGGTATTGGCAGCCTAGCGGAGTCTCACACTCACTTCACGGACGAAACACTTGTCCCTCCCTCAGGTGGTCGTGCGTAAATAAATTCTTCCAATAGACTTTCAAGAAAGAAAAGCACATACAAACAACTCGCTAAAAAACACCAGGGGGTGTTCTCCTGCTCATGAAACGTCAGCAATTCATGACATTAGGGGTTTTTTGTTAGGGTGAAACCAATAGCACCCTATGGGGAAGCTAAAAAGATACAAATAGATGAACAGTACAAGAAAATGATCTCAGGACTCAACATCAAGGTACGAATGTTGGCTGTGGCCAACATTCCTACGTTGATTCCAGCGGACAACGTCGAAGAAGGACGAAGGAATGATAGTTCTCATTTGCGCTTGAGTACCAAACCCCTGTTGAAGATAAAGCCCATCGAAGTGGTATGCAGGAGGAAGTGCAAACATTGCTACATGTAGATCCAGCCTGACGCCGTCAGCTTTACCATGTGGCATGAACAATCCTGCAGAGACAATGGACCGGCGATCGTTGATTCCTGAGGGATCGCTGCGGCGCAGATGGGAGACTACTTGTCACATTAGGGAGCAGCAGAGGCACATCAACTACTCACGGATCGATTATTCTGTCCTATAGTTTGCCCTTGAAATTGAAGAGTTGAGTGGAAACTCGACGAACATCGAAATATTTCATCGCTCCAATCTCATTCTTCACAAGTTAAAAGGTCTTTTCATTTCACATACATTCAGCTAAAATTATCAATGATGTTTCTCTAATAGAATTTTTTTCTGGAATAAAATGATAAATGTTTACTCCATCAAATATTTACGGTTGAAGAAATAAACATTTCATTTTTCAGTTAACAAAAACTTTTCTGACCTCTGAATCCTACCTTAAAATGTTACGACTTTGTGATTTATGAAATCTCATATTCAGCTGAAATTTATTATTATCTCTGGTTATAAACATGTGATATATGAAAGTTGAGATTTTCTCCCTTCAATGAAAGTCCTAATAAAGAGAACACTTGCAACTACGAAACAGGCTTATCGATTCTCCTTCCTGAAATCCTGAAAAATTCCGGCCTACGACTTATATTTTATCACCTGAATATACTTTGTATCCATAAAAAATTCTATAAAAATTTCTTCTCGTGAAAGAATAATCAAAATTTTATGTTTCACTGAACAAAACCGCTTGACTTCTAAATATGGAGTTTCCAAACATTACACTGGGTTGATTTATAGAATATGGGGTGAGCAGACACAGGTCAATGTCCCTCGTAAGATTGTTGTGGTGTTTTGGGCCAGTGTTTTTTCAACAGTCAGAGATACCAGTCAATGATACCTACATTTGAAAAAAAAATTAATTTCCATCCATTCATTGTCGAGCAATCGACGAAAATCTAAGAAAAAATGTCATATATACACACACACATATGGACATACGTTCGAATACGACCAAAAAATTGCATTTTCGAACTCGTTGCATCCCATTGGGTTCATATAACATGAAATACCAACAACTCAAGTTCGACTGATTACAAAGCTTCCATTCGGAAGCAAAAAACTGTTGCCTGATTTTTTTAGGAATCTGCATTGCCCCACGGATCGGAAATTTTTCATCGAAACGTCAGGGATATTTTTCTAACAATATTTCTGTAAACGAGATCATACCAAAGTGTGTATGGCACCCGCTAAACTTCCCCAAACAAAACTGCAAAGGAAAAAACTCTTCCAAGTTTTTCAGTTTCCGTCTCGTGCTATGCAAATCAATACAACTGGGAAATATCATCCGCCATGGCCCCGAAAAATCGAGCTGAAAACCTGTCGAACATTGTAACATAGTGACTGACAACGAGCTTCAAAAAATATCCCGCGATTTAGCGTGCCGACATCCGCGGGATTATAACCAACAATCAGATTGCCAAGCGATTCGCGCCATTCATGAAACTAATTCGCAATGCAGTGTGGAACCTCCAATATTCAATTTCTCCTTTTGTTTGTGTTATATCAGTGGTTTATTGAATGTAAATCGTTGTTTGCAAGTTGTTATTTACATGGGACCGGTGAAAAATGAAAAAAACCACTCAACCCCGATCGATTCGGAGCCATTGAGTGTGTTGGGTCTAGCCATTCCCTATCTGCTCACCTGTCCATCCACAAAGCGATTACACGCAGCCAATTTCCTTCAATCTATTTGCTCTTTTTTTCTCGCAATTTATAACTTCTATCTCGTTAGAGGAATAATTGTTGAAATTTTACAATTTATCCCTAAACTCTAGTAACAATACTTCTGGCGTTCATTCCACCATAACAAGAGCAGAATAAATCGAAATTAAAATCCACTGCAACCCAAACGACACTAATTATTGAATAAATCGATATAGTAAAAACTGATAGTACCCTGGTAAAGCAAACATTTTTACATTGTAAAAACATTTAATTTTTCATTGCTCAGCGCAATCCAAAATATTTTTGTTCAGGGTGTTTAATTTAATTTATTTATCATCGGAAGTATTATTTTCCATTGGTTCAATTTGTCGGATGTTCTTCTGCTCATTCATAAATTTCAACTCGTTAAGCCCATAATCGTTTATGAATTTTCCAATTTATTCCAGAAATTCTGATATCTCTTGCAGTGTTCATTCTGGTTCATAGCAACTTAATTAAATAATTCATTTTCGCATTCTGAAAATGTCAATAAAAACGAAATTAAAACTGGAATAAAGCTCGACGAGCCCCGATTGCCACATACGCAGAATAAAAGCAAAAAATCTAGTGTGACTACCAAAAAAAGAATTTTTTTAATTACCCAAAACCACCAATGTTTAATTATTTAGAACGAAATAAAAAACATGTGTTTATTTTTTTTACGCCCAATTATGATGAATTATGATAGAAAGTGCAGTTTCTTGTTTATTCATCTGGCCACTGGAAACCCGATCACATGCAGTGAATTTCCACCATATTTTGCTCTTTTTTCCTCAATTTATACACTTCAACATATAACAATTTATAATTTTTGTAATTTATACCACAATTTCTGGGAATATCGTTTCCAATGGTAGTTGTGACTCATAACAAATTAATTGAATAATTTATTTTCCCATTCAAAACGAGACAACATAAACAACCCAATTATTCCGCTAATAATTTTCATTCTACTCTGGATTATTTGTAAACGGAAGCTCCTGGGAGTTTTCCCTTCGCTCATATCCCGTATTTCGGAGGGGGAAAAATTGCATAAGTTTTCCCAAAAGAGTACAAATGAAATTGCCGGGGGCAGAGACTACTGATAAGTCACTCAAACTGACGGGAAAAAATTATAACCCAGCGCCATGGGTCATTATTTTTTCAACAATCCGTGAATTTTTGGGGCGATTTATTTGTTAATTATCATTTCTTGGCGTAAAAAATTGATACCTTGGTCTTATTTTTTAATTGACATTTTTTTCACCGAGCCAAATATTGAGATGATTACTGTTAATGCTGAATTGCATTCACCAATTTTCCCTCCCGGCCGTGGATTTCACTCTCATAATCTACACACCCACACACTCCGTACCCACACCCGAGAGCTATAACCGTATATACGATTCTCGTCTATACACCGCAAAGGAGAGCCGACCGAAAAGTTTTTGCGCTCCAGTTTTTCCCTTTAAGCTTTTTTTTCGCCTAATGTGGGCACGAAAGTACGTGCTACTCTTACGAACGTTTTCCGCAATAACTGCAGTGGTGATACGATAAACATGGAGGAATGAAAAAAATAAAAATTGATGGGATGTTTAGTCGACATTCGCCAGAAGTCTTCTCAGATAAATGTCGAGTATTTCATGATAAACTCGATGGAAAATCGGAGAAAACTCGCTTATCAATGAATTCACCAATGATCCAAGTAATGAAATTGCCGATAACACAAAAATATTACTTAATTCTCAGGAAACCATTCATGACTCGTAAATAACGTGAGAAAAACTTCAGCTATTAATAACTCAAGTAATGAAAAACAAATTATACTACGAGAAAAATTGAGTATTGATAGGATGAAGGGTAACAGCATTCCTATTCGACTTGTTACCCTTGACTACTTCGGTACTCAATGAGATTTCCATTCAAGAGAATTTTTTTAATAACGGGTGAAGCAAATTTACATCAGAACATTCCTGGAATTCCAATATAAAGCGGTTCTATTCAAACTTTTATAAAAAAATAATACTCGTCAATGATATATTCGGACAGTTGAACTTGAGATGTTTATATTCTAAACTGACATTTTTAAGAGGTGCACATGGAGATTTTTAAGATTGAAATTAATACTGTCAAATGTCTTATTGTGAGGCTGCCGAGAGTCTCTTATTGACTTATTTAACAATTGAGCTTAATTAAATTATGAACAAATCTGTAATTCAGACTTTCCGGAGGATTGAATGAAAATTTATTAATTTCAAATTGTGATTTTCAAGTCTTTAATTACACTTTCTCAGTCTTGAATTCAGGCTCTTGGAAATTATAAATCGACGTCGGAAAATCTGAATCTAACATATTTAAAAGTCTCATCTTAAGCCCTCTGATGTCAAATTTAAATGATTATTAAGAGCAACCGCTGATTGGAAATGAGTAAATTACGGCATTATAAAATTTAAAAACGCAAGATGAAATAAAAGCTGATCAACAACATCCATTTACCTCGCGCGATCCAGCCAACGAGAGAATGTCCACGTGTTTCCTAACCTTTATAAGATCTATCGGCTCGCGAATTATTCAAAAATATAAAAAAACACTCACCATAAGTAGTTTAACCTTGTTAACCAAAGGGGATATTGTCAGAAACTTGTTGACGACTGTCAAGATTTTCCCTTCCAACGTGGCAGCACTTCCGACGTCTTGTCCTTGCGAGCATCCGGGCGCGATCTCGCTCCCTGCCTTTGTCCACAAACTCCGGTAATCACGGCCGAATTGTCTGACCTCTTCCTTCTTTTTCTCCTTCGCCTCCTCGGCCTCGTTCTCGCAGCGGTAGCTAAACGCGACAGTAGTATCACCAGCGATTTGTGATCGCTGTGACGCTTCCGCTGCTGGTTCCGTTCCTTGCTTGTGCTTATCGCACGTGACTCACGTTGATAGCATCGATATATGGAGTCTCTCTTGATGCTCTCTCTCTTAAAAATCACTGCCGACGTGTCGATTATGCCTGCGATACACCGCTCGCAATTTCAAATTTCACACGATTCCCACGATTCAGTCGACAGTGAAACAATCGATGCTTGGGCAATTTTGTTTTCCAATTTAATTTTCGAATTATGACAATCGATACTTCACTTTGCGCTGAGTTACTCCTCCCGATGTGTCGTAAAGCGTTCGAACCACGACTGGCCAACGAGAATGCACGTCAACGTCCGTGAAACACGCCTGCACCCGGAGATAAAACAGAAAGAACGAGTGATTTACTTGCTCGGACGTGTCTACGTGTTCAACAGTGTACACAAGAAATCACATCATGGGTACGGATAATTAATTTACAGCGCATTCGATCGGAAGAAGAGCGTCATGCGAGATATGAACGGGATTTGGAATGCAAATGTGACGGTTTAGCTGCTATCGTGGGAGATAACTGGGAATGAAAATTATAAATAATGCGAGGGAATGAAGGATTTGTTTTGAATGAATGTAAAATTTCTTGTTTTGTTTCATCCTGAGGGGAATTATTTTCAAGTCAAGTGGGACATTAAGAATCCTAAACAGTTAAAGTGATCCAAATCTAGATGATTTTTTTATCTGAAGATTGCCCCAAAAAAAAGTCGAGAATATTTTAAGCACTTTAGACTCCCTACGTCGGAGATGAATGATTTTGAAAGCAAGAGAACTTCCGGAGGCTTAAAAATATGTGATAAAAAGCAGTCACTTTTTGGGTGCGCCTGAAAAAATATGCTAATTTTTGGGATGCATACAATCCAAATTTACATTCAAGACTCTATAGATTTTTAGTTTGGAAAGTCTCAAATTCCAAAACTGAAGTGACGGAATTTCAAAAATTTATTTTTTATATTTCGCTAGAATTACAGATTTTTCGAATTAACATTCATTGTTAAAACTACATAAATTTGGCATTCGATCTAAATAAAATATAATCGCCGGTTGAGAAAATTATTTGATTGCTAGGTAATTAAATTTTTTTTTCCACCCAAAAAACATTTGTTTTTATTTGAAGAAAACAAAATGATTCGTCCGATGTCAATAAAATGAAAAATCACATCATTTTTGTAATGATAATTTTCTCTAGGTAAGAGGTGGAGTTCCAATTTCTATGAAAGGAAACAATAATTGAATTCCAATCCTTATAATGCAGTGATGAGATATCGCCGATCAGTGCCGATAGCTCAGGAGACGCAGTAATACGTCTCCATAATAATTACCTCATGGTAACTGTTCAAAAGTGACAATACCACATTGATCAAGATGATCAAACGCCCTTGATTCACACTCTACCTTCGGGAATTCTATGCGTGCTACTCAGCCGAGATGACGTAGAAAGCATTAATAAAATTAAGGGTGAGTGCAGTCACTAGAATAAAACCGAGTCTTCATGAAATACTAGAAGCCCTAGAATTTTTACCTCCTAAATCCAGATTTTTTCCATGGAATTTAAACCAAAAAATGTTTACTCTCGTCTCAATTTTTCCCCGACATTTGCGTCTTTCCCCCAAGCAAATACCACATCGAGAATTATTTTTTCCCCAATTAGAGCTCCTGTTTCTCAACAAATGTGGGGGAAAGAGAAATCTCGGAGCATTGTTGGAGTATTTTTCCTTTGTTTTCCACTCAGGGATAACAAAGAGGCTCTCGGTGTGCAAGGATCGAGCCCACTACCAAGTGGCTGCGGCCACGGATATTTAACATTCCAGAATGTTTGGATTAACAAGGCCAAATTTCTCCTTCAACGTTTACGTTTGTGGCTTTTTGCTGCGATGAAGAGTCGACAATTGTGAACAATGAAATTCAGGGGGATAATGCACGACTTAATTTGCATCTGGTCGTGTGGATAATAATTTTCTGGTTGAGAATTAGTGGTTCTTCCATTTTGTCTACAATGTTAACAATTTTTCACTGCATTTTCCGGTGGATTGTTCAAAATTTTCATTGAATTTTCGTTTCACTGAAATTTTAGCCCATTTCAGAGTTTAAAATTGAGAATTTGGTGAAAAAATCGATGGATAACAAATCAATTTTAGTATTGGAATACCAAAATTTTTGCACAGAACAATTAAATAAAATTCTACTTTCCTGAACAATTTATAGCGTAATTCTTAGTTTTCATCATATTTGTCGTCTTATTCATCAAGAAAATCTGACAAAAAAGTTGGAAAATTTGGATAGAGACATCTCCATAAAAATAATAAATAAATAAATATATAAATAGGATAATTTGCGACCGTTACATAAAAACAGAAATTTGATTGATGCAATCTGTACTGAAATAGAACTGGTGTTCTCTTATTATTTTCATTAACTTCCAAATTTTTCACTCAGATTTTCCGGATTCACCTTCTAGTATTAGTTCTCTGCTTAGAAAAGAATATTATCCTGTTTTTCCATGACATAAACACCTTTTGATGCAACCCAACTGGAAATGAGATTCTCTTTTCTCAGGCGAATTAAGGGGCTTCTGATGAAGACTTCTCCATTTTTTCCTCTGATGAATCCTCCGCGGTTAAAAGTGAAATAAAAACAGAAATAAGCACAATCAGACTGCCTGATCAAAGTAAACATTATGATTGCAAAATAGGATATGAGAGTCATGAGGGGGTGACTGAAAGAAGAAGGGAAGCAGTCGTCACGTCCAGCCGTGCTGAGATAGCTGTTGGATTAAAGATGAACTACGAGGACAATATTTTTTTATTTCTTTAAACAAACAGGCAGAATTTGTGGGACAGATGAGATAGTTATTCCGTGTCATCGGAGGTATAATATCGGTTGAGATATGAAAGCTTGGAAGCGTATTGTAAGAAAACAAATATAAAATTGTCGGTTGAATTATGGAGAAGTACGGGGAAGCGGAAGAAAGTCATGTTTTGAAATGGATGAAAAACAAACACAAGGGGTGATTGATAGGGGATCAACCCTGTTTACTTTTGATGTATTTGACACTGGTATAATAACAGAAACGGCAAGGTCGGGAAAGATGGGAATGCCAGACTGTTCCACAAACGTTTTAATTTATATTTTTGAAATTCAAATGTTGAAGTTCCACGAGCGGAGAGGACTGGCAGGTAAAAAATTGCAAAATCGTGGGGGGAAGAATTCAGGGAGTTGGAGGAGTTGAACAATTTGTACGGCGGGGGAATAGTTTTATTAAAAAATGCCGGATGTAGTTGTGGAATTGTTGGTTACGCAAAAATTTCCGAGTCAATTCACTGCAGACAGCCTTTCAGTCTATTATAGGCAGAATGGGGAGAATTGTACGGAGAAGATATGGGATGGGACGACAATAAAAAGGTGTTTCGTAAACAGAATACTTGCCAGGAAATCCGTACAGACAGTTGAGAGAGGAAAAGAGAGGAATACTGGTGGGTGGATGTATGGGGATCGAGAGGTTGGAACTAAGTTATTTGGGTCGTTCTTCCATTCACACATTGTTTTTCTTCGATAAATCGTTACATTTTCCTGACGCAAAATTACGGTTTTTGTTGGAGGTGCGACTTTATGGACGTGAAGACAATCAGAGAATAAATATTTGATTCCTCACAATGAAGTATTAAATCCAATTTGTATACACACGCATGACAAGATTCTCTAGGCAACGTAGCGAAGTCGATAGAAAATTTTATTGGATTTTTACTGGCGGTCTATAGGCATTTTATAGGATTTCTATATAATATCTATTGGGATTCTAGTGAACAGCTCAATAGATTTTGAATTCGTCTCGTTAGGTTTTTCTACAAGAATGCTTGGACATGAATTTTCTGAACGTTTTCGAAATGCAGTGGAAAATAACTTACGAACTTTGTGCCCAATAATTCGAATAGAAAAAAATTCTCAGAAAAACAATTTGACAGGAATTGAGCATTTTTTTGTTTCCAATTGGATATGCAACACAACTGCAATACAAATCCTATTAAAAATCTATAAAATTTGTATAAAATTAAAATCGAATTTTCGGCTGACTCCGTTGGATTTTCAATCAAATATTTTTACGTATGAGTGAACGTTTCTTGATCGCTCAATGAACTCTTATTTTTGGTTGCAATTAATCTTGTAAATTCGCAAAAGAAAGTGATGTCCACTTCGAGAATGATGACTTCAAGATTCAAAGAAAATAATCTTGAAGTTAAATAAGTATTAAAAATATTCATTCTACATTCGACTTGAAATCGAAAATGTAAAACTGGAATGGCCCCTTTGAAGAGACGTAGAGGGACGCGCTCCCCTAACCATATCTTCCGTTCCAATCAAATACAATCATTATCTAGATTGTTACATAAAATGTAATCAAGTAAAATTACATATTACGCAAGCATCCTAACTCAAGATTATATCATTCAAATGAATACATCTCGAATGAAGTAGTCTACAACAAAATAAGACCTGGAACTAATACATACGAATTAAAGAAATTAAATTGTAAAAGCTTGAGAAAACTTTCTCAGTAAATAATTCTAGCCCGTAAAACATTTTTGAAAAATACAATTGTTCTTTGATAGAAGAAAATATTATGCAAACATTCGACAGAGGAATTATTCTGCATAATTTTTCTTCTTCCAAAATGAAGGTGGTCTACTGTCGAGTAAATCGTTTAATATCTGAACTTGAAGAATACCGCGATCCTCAAAAATTCTGGCAGTGAAATATTTTCTCTCGCAATACATTATTGTTGAGAACAAAATTGGAAGAATTTTTTTGATAAAATAAAGCCATCCTCCGATCGCAAAAATTTCACCTATTTTTTCTACAGCCAAAGGGAAAAAATCTATTGTCCCTGCACTCTTCGCGAAACTGTCACTGTGGGACACTCAAGTAAATCGCACGAATACGACAGGGAGTCCAAATGATCAACCAGAAAGATTACATAAGGGTGATAAAATGTGAAAAATCCTCAGGGGAGTAGACAATATGAACGCGATCGATAAAGTGAAAATTGCAAACCGGTTATCCATGTGTACCGAGAAAATTGAATAGAAATGGAACAACGAAGATGGATTTTTGCGGATGTCTTCCATCTTCTGCATCGGCTGTTCTGAGGTTTCCCTGAATTTCCTCAAAACTTTGTTACAGGAGTATCGATTATTCCGGGAGATGATAACAATTTTGATCATTCATAACAGTTGGAGGTCAAGGGAAAATATTTCCAATTCCTTGGGGACAAGTTTCCCCAAGTTTTTTAGGAAGCCTTCCGTTTTAACTCTGTTTATCGATTATGAAATTCTTGAAAAGTTGCTGGTACTTGGTTAACAGGTCCGCAAGAGTTTGTCTATTATGCATTGAGAGACAATGGACTCGCGGGGATCTATCCAATATGGAATGGAGAATTGTAGTTTTTTTTTGTTCTGTTGAAAGGAATTTTTTCTCTCACTATATCGATTGGGGTTTTTTTCACCGAAGAAACATTTGTTACGGATATCGGATGAATGGATACTAAACCATGCACTATGAATATTTTTTACTGCACTGGGGACTATTTGAGGGAAGGATGTAATAATCGTAATGAAATCATTTTTCCTGTGTAGACAAATTGTTCTCGACCAAGCACAAATTTTCTCAACTATTTTTCGGGGTTTCCCGGGATAATTCTTGTGGGCACTCGTCACTCTTGAGTGAAAACTTTCGACAGAGTGGAATTAAATACTCGACAGATAAATAATTATTTTAATGAAGGAATTTGAGAAATACAGTAAAAATGACTTGAAAATAATTCTACAAGTAGTAAAATGATTTAACAGATTTTTCCAATTTTCCGAGACTATTAAAATCAAAACTTTGCATTTTTATGGAAAGAATGGCGATTGGAATAAAAAAAAGTGTAAGAAGAGCAGTCGAAAAGTGCGGGAAATTTACGTGCAAAATACATTACTGTCAGAAGCCCCTTTATCACCAGTGAACAAAACTGAATCGTCGCAGATGACACAACAATTCAAATTTGGATTGAATTTTTCCCTTATAAATCGAACGATATATGTGTAATTTTTTTTATACTGCAAATGGAAATTTGTAATTTTCAATTTTCGCGGGGATGATCGAGAAAAACGTCTGGAGCACGCTTTACACTCAGTGTAATGAGTGACCGGTTGGACGCCCGGCGTTGTCGCGGTCTGAACGGCGACTGAACTCGATGGAGCCTGCGGGATGCTGTACGCTCGTTGGGAATCGCACGAGACTGAGCGGGCGCGAGAAAATCGAGAGTTGGGTGATGATGAGAAACAGGAGAGTGAGTGTGTATAATAGTAAGGAGAAGATATATTGGAGAAATATATTGTTGCGTTGAAAAAGACGGCGGAGGATTGGGGATACTTAATGATCATCCTAACATCAGTTTGATGAGAGGAACCACTCATTTTCCTGAAATTACGAGCAGATCTGGCGATCGTGGGAGAACCAAGAAATTTGTTATTACTGGGGGATTAGGGATAGATTAGGGATAAAATTTGGTGAGAGTTGTTAGCAAAGTTACCATTGCCTAGACTACAAGTGAAACTTAGAACAGAAAAATTGATTTGAATTATGGTCCCCTCAATGATTTTTTTAAATTTAAGGTAATGAAAGAGAATAACTACGTTTTTTAAAATTAACTGAGGATAATTAATTTTTATAAATTTTGAGAAACTCGAATCCTTTGATCTCTGGCAATTCGTTCCTTATAATCTACTGTAGTAAAATTTATAATATTCGTTAATAACTCAATTGATTACGAATTACTTATCATGTATTTCTATGAAGCGCGTCAGAAATTGATTACCAAATAATTTTCATTCCACTATAATCCACTTTAAAATGAGAGAAAACAAAATACTTGGAGTCGCCGAATCCATTGAAACTCTCACTATCCATTTAATGTAAATCGTCTATTACCCCGAGGTTTATCCAATTTCGAATGGCCCTCTAATCCCTCATTAAACACTGTCAAGTGGACCGCACACGTAATCAATCAAGCACACCTGAATGGAATGTCAACGTAATCAGCCCTTGATAATAGAGCTCAAAATGGCGCACATGGAGAGAAAAACTTACTTTTGATGCCGAACATCTATTGGAGACAATAAATTATTTTATCAATGAGAAGAACGTCATGTCTAATCTTGAAAACACTTAAAACCCCTCGCGGGACAAGGGAATCTCACCCCCTCTCGAGACTTGTATCTTTCAATGTGGGCATGAAATTGTTTATCAATTTTCACAATTTTTTGAATTGGCAAGAGAATATTGCTTGAATCAATTTTTTTTTGTCTGAGAGTTTTTCGCCGTTGAGGAAATGTAAAGGCATTTATGCAGGCATCCAAATCCCCTGCGATGATATTCGAAAATCTTGACGGGGAATCGAAAGACCGTCGGTATGTGGGTGGATGCATAAAAGCGACATCTAACTTTGAATATTAGAGCTTGCCGTTGGTTTTTTTAAGGTGTCGGTAACACGGATAGTCTCGCGGGGACTAAATCTTCAACGGTTTTCGATGTTACTGGAGACAAACAAATGTCAAGAATAATTTATCGAATATTTTGGCTCCAAATATTTTCATTTGGAACGGAAAAATTACTGCCAATAATGAATATAAAAATATCTCATTAAAATTGATGATTGAGGTGACAATCAGTCAGTGAAGGAAATCATGATCCCTTTCAAAAAATAAATGTCTCTCTTGGATTTTTTACTATCGGAAAGCAGAAATAGTTACATTCTCCTATATATTCTCCACATGATATGCTATTCTGACAGCCATCAGGAAAAAAATGTATTCAGCACGATCTTTTATTTGCAGTCAATGCAATTGCAGACAAAAAATCAGAAAAAAATATGTTCGTTTAATTTTTTTTATAAATTTTGATTAGTTTTTGCATGAGTCTACTGGAATATTCTGTGGGTTTTATACGCATTTTTCCATTTTATTGAATTTCAATGGAAAATCTATAAAGTTTTTTTAGTGCGTGTATATTGGCAATTTTTATTAATAGCATTATATATACGATAAAAGCAAAAAATATGCCATGGTAATTGATTTCCCCTCGCCATCACCTAAACAATAATTTTATTCCTAGCAAAAAAGCTTACTTATATTTAGAAACTCAACTAAACACGAAGTTTAAATTTGAATGAAATCTTATTGCGAGCAACTCGAATAAATGGGCCCATTCATTAGATTCAAGAGAACTCTGTTTAACTCAAACAAACCGTCTCCTCGAAAATTCCCAAATTTTCCACCAGAAATTGCAGAAATAATTCTTCGAGAGCGCAATTGATACGCACTAATTGCCTTCACTGTCTTCTGAACTCGATCAAATCTCGCCTCAACGAAAGCCCAGAAAAACAACATCGCAAAAACTTTGAAATCCCCGAAACTAAACAAGACAGAAAAATCTGGTGTTTGGCGTCTCGGGTTTTCAGTTTCTCACCTTATTTTTAGACCGCCACTGTTTCTCCCCAAAATCGTTCCAGCCAATCATCTTGTCCTGCGCTGATGTTCCCAAGAGTAGAGTTGGAAATTCTCCCCAACGGAGTAGTCAGTCACGGGGATTCCACTCAGTTAAGCGGCAGGCTCGCATTCAACCCTTAGATCTCTAGGTAAGTTCACCAAACGTCTTGACCCCATCGTCAATCGTCAATATTTCGGATCGATCGAGCCTGTTGTCGTTGTGAACTGTGCAGTGACGAAATTTCAAAAAAAATAAACTTGACTAAATCAAAGTTTTCCCAGCGAAGTGAATAATTGTAATCTCCACAGCCAAATCTATAAATTCTACTGGTAAATCAAAATCCGAGCGAATCGCGAAAACACTTTTAAGGGCTTTCCAACGGTTTTGAAAGCCGCGGGCTAATGGAGTGATATTTTCCCTACGCTAAAAATCTATTCGAATGTCTAAAAAAAAATTTTGAGTGCGATTTTTTTTAACAGTTCGCTCCCTCGTCAGAAGCTTAAAATGTCAAAGATAGTTCAAGGCTTATAAATTTTGAAAATGTGTACATACGTATCTTTGTTTTTTCAAATTTGACTCTTCAATTTCAATTTTTTCATACAAAAATTCACTATTTACATGCAACGGCCACAAAAATAGTTCTCTTTATAAAACATTTCATGCTTCTTTAAACATAAATAACGTATTTTTAATTTTCACGAAACAAATGTCGGAGGCAAGTTTTTGTTTGTCAATTATCAATTCTGTACCTAATGGATCAATGTAAAATCGCTCTCCAATAGTTCATGATTTAAAAATTGATAATAATCCGCCCATACGGATGATAAATAATTTAATCACCCAATAAATTCGATAAAACCCCCAGAAACAATATTTTTCCAGATAGTCGAGCGTAGCAACCCGATACAATCATGGCCATTGACGACGAAGTACGGTATGTATCCCTGAAAAAAACCGATAAATATGATGGAAAAGATAATAAAAAAAAAAACAGAAAAAAAATGAAAGCTGCTGTGACACATCTGCAGCGTTAGCATCGCGACTCCGTCACCTAATTTGAATATTTGTGTTCCATGTTCGGCTGCCTACCGGCGAAACCCGATACCCAAAACGAAAATCCGTGTGCAATCGACAACTCGACCACAACCTCTCATCACAGTATCTTCATCATCACGTATAAGTAGATAATAAGTGTGCTTTTCGTGACTGTGCATGATATTAACAATCAATCGTAGAGTATTCTCAGAGTTGAAGAGTCTGCTTCTTTGCTCAAAAATATTTGGAACATTTAAGATTATTTGAGGAATGGGGTGGAGCCTGCTGGATACACGTAGTGCCGCAGTCAGGACAGATATAGAATTTCGCCCACACTCGATTAAAGCCACAGCACTAAACGTATCTTTAGCATCATCCACTCCTATTCCAGCACTATACGTGTACACACTCCATAACTTTTTATAGATCCCTGAAATTTTTCATTGACGCTATTTATCGGGAAATTGGGAATTTCATTTCTAAAAGTGATAGACTTTTCTTGCCCTTTGAAAATTTACGAAATACCAATTGAAATGTTCACCTCAAATTTACAAAATGAATTTCAATTTGACACTTACTATCTCAAGTGGAGACTTCTAATTCTATTGAGAGGTGAAAGGCATTATTTAAGACTTCTGATCGTCTAAAGCTTAAAATTAGGAAAGTTTTCTTTTTCCAAAAATAAAACATTCGAAATTGAAGTCTGAAATTGACACGTTCAAATCTATAATCGAAACTTTTAGTGGGATTCAATAGAAGTTTTCAAGTCTCAAGTTGGAACTTTGAAAAGTATAAATTTAGAGTCTTTGAAAACTCGAAATAAGATTTTTTTTTTTATTTTTAACGAAAAGAGAAAACAATTTAATTTAATAGTTGAAAAGTGAAAAGCTGTTACCTTCTCATTGATTTAGAACGACAGTTCCAAACCTCCCAAAAAAACAATGATCTTAAAAAAAAATTATGATTTCAGAAATGTTTTTTAAAGAAATTACGAAAAAGGAAACTTATGAAATATTTATCATCGCTTCACTAAAAAAATTGTGCTCAATCAACGGATAATTGTATTCAATATCCATAATATAAACGAGAAAATCGAAAATTCATCCGTTTTCCCCGTTCCTCCGAAAGTCCCAGCACAACAGCAGCTGTTGAATGAAAAAAAATATATCCTCAATTTTCTAAAATTCATTTTCTGCATATACTTTTCCGCGAAATACTTGCATAATATAATAAAACGGTTGTTACTGGGTAAATGTTGAGCGTCTGCCAACAATTATGATATTCCTCAAAGGCTTCGCTACCCCACCGCCCGCAGAAAACTCATGACGCCTGTTTCAGGCATAGCACACAACGCCACAGCCTACGTGTGATAATTATAAAACAGAGCGACTGCTTCAACGTTTCACGTTTCTGACGAAATAACAAATACCGTCTAGAAATATCATTTTTCAATATGACATTCAGTGTTGAGAGATTATTTTTTCCCCCCAACTCATGACAGAATAGTTGGATGTGCTGAGCTTTCGAATGTTAACTCAATATTTTGTTACTCACACAACAACAACTAAAAATTTCAAGAATTCCAACAGTCACATCTTACGAAATTCTCTTTTTTTTACAGAGAAAACGCATTGAAGATGTACGTAAGAAACACACACACTATTACACACACTCGTATTCGTAATAAAAACAGTTGTTATTGAGTTATTTATTTTTATTTTTTTTCTGCTGTAGTATTCTTAGCTTCAAGGTTTTTCAAATGTATCTAGCAGTAGTTGAAAACCACGTAAACTGGGTTATCCATTTTTGTTTTATCCCTTTGAATCATTAAATAAATAATATTATGTCGAAAATGCGAATGAAATTAGGAGAGGAAAAGGAAGCAGGCGGAGACCGATAGAAAGCGTGCGGAGGTCCGCGCGCGTCTCGAGGAGGCCTCGAAGGCCAAGAAGGCCAAGAAAGGTTTCATGACCCCAGAGAGAAAGAAGAAACTCAGGGTGAGTGAGTTGCCATTCCGCTGCAATTCTTTGGCAAGGTGGATTTCGTTTCTAATTGGGTTTCTTTAGTTGTTGCTGCGTAAGAAAGCTGCCGAGGAGCTCAAGAAGGAGCAGGAGAGGAAAGCTGCTGAGAGGAGACGTATCATTGAACAGCGTTGCGGAAAGGCAAGGCCCGTGGATGATGCCAATGAAGGTGAGGATGACTAATATGATTCTCCATTCATTGCAGCGAAAAAAGTGCTTCAGCGCTGTAATGAAATAAGGAAAATTAATGTAATTTTATTGCTTGCGGAAATTACTTCGGGTAATAGATCATTCTAAGGCGAATCGTTAGAAGAACAGGCGAGGAACGTCTCTTTCGATAATGCGTCCTGCGCGAATGGAATATTAGAATATTATTTAAGCATATATGAAACATTAACAATGTCGCCCAAATGTTGCCACAGGATCAAATGTCATAATTTGTGACCAAATGAAATTACGTCATTACGGGACGCTCGTCAGAATTAACCCTTAAAATTGAAAATGCTGTCACAGCATGTGAATTTACATTTCTGTGAGTTTCAATTGTATTTAAAATCAATTAGGCTATAAAATTTTTCATTCGTTTTAAAAATTCAAGTAAACTGAATTTTTCTATGGTAATCGATCCTTGAAATTTCAATAAGTTGAATGTTTAGAACAGATTTTGGCTAACTTTTTGCAATGTTCATTGACAAATGAAAATGTTGCTAATTAGGGACAATAACGAAAGGTTCAATTTGTCAAAGTAAAATTCCACTTTATAACAATATTCAAACCATTCAAATCACCTGAATATTACGTCACGTATGACGTGGGACGTTCTACTATCACAACGCAGAATATTTCACGTAGACTAACTCATGAATATCATCAGTAGATCTCGAAATCCTCAATTATTAATTCACAATAATTGTACAGAGACACTGAAGCGCGTGCTACGCGAGTATCACCAGAGGATCTGCCAATTGGAAGATCAGAAGTTCGATATTGAGTACATCGTCAAGAGGAAGGACTTCGAGGTATAGTGACACATAAAATATTCAACGATTGTTGAACAAGAGCACGTGAACTCGACTTTTAACATTTCCCAGCTGACTAAAGTGGAAGCTTCGATTTCCGTCTCTGCGGACTTTTGAAAATCGTCACGTTACCACAAACTCCTCTCAACTGGGATTACGAAACTTTGTTGATCCTCACTTTGCCTCTTTTTTTCACGAAATCTTTTATTTTTATCATGAGAATACGAAGGGAGTTGAGAATCGGAGGCATATTGTAGGTCAACGAAACACAGCTTTCCAGTCCTCAGATTTAATTTGAATTCTGTGCTCTTTTTTATGAATCGAATTCGAGGAGTGTAGGTTACAGAAAAATTCATCGAATGTTCAATGCCGAATAATGAATTTTATTTCTATTTAGATTAACGATTTGAATAGCCAGGTTAATGATCTCCGAGGTAAATTGTAAGTATTGAATTTGTTTTTTAATTTTAAAAGTAATGTCGCTGTGAACGTTTTTTTTATTACAAAAATTTTTATTTGACATTCATTCCGAACAATCAGACATTTTCAAACAATAATTTAAATTTTTTGAAAGTCTCAAATTGAACATTATTTTCATTTTTATTCTTATCGTATGATTATTGCATTCAATCTCATTTTTTTTATTACAATGAATTCTGATCACTTTTAGTGGAGCAATCATGTATAGAATTTTTTCTTTTATTTTGGATGCATAAATGAATAAATATTGATTTGTAATTTATCGCTTACTTTTCAGCATGAAACCAACCCTGAAGAAGGTCTCAAAATACGAGTCCAAATTTGCAAAGCTCCAAAAGAAAGCCGCGGAATTCAACTTCCGTAACCAATTGAAACAGGTGAAAAAGAAGGAGTTCACCCTTGAGGAAGAGGACAAAGAGGTAAGTTAGAAAATAAACCAGACCTTTTAGTTACTTTTTCTTTTATGCCTTAACCCTTAAGTGGCCGCCGCTCTCCACCGAGCGTGATTCGCCGCGTGGTAGGAGAATGCTCACTCCATCTGTTTTATGATTTTACGAAACGACAAATTGGAAAAAATAACTAACTCTTTATTGTTAAAAAAAATCATCATCAGAGAATTCGAGGCTTCGATCTTTTCAGGTCCCAACTTCGGAAACCTGGAGAATATTAATCATTCATTGGGTCAAATAATGTTGAAATATTTGTCATATCTGAAAGTAGAAATACCAATTTTTTCAAATTACTCCCAAAATTTTCGTGCGAGAAGAAAAATCCAAAGACGGATTTCTCATTTGCGCGTCCACTTGAGGCTTAAAATAATTGTTTATACATACCCTCTATATATGTTGATCGAACTGGTCTGTAATTCTTTCCACTAGCCGAAGAAATCGGAGAAAGCCGAGTGGCAGACGAAGAAGTAGACCCCCCTCCAATGTCAGAGTGGACATGACGACTCGATATAATGATACCATAAATAATAAAATACATAATAATTTTGCCAAGTACCTCTATTGTATTGTCAACTATCTCTATTTGTTAATCATCATTGGATCGAACCAGGCACCAAGTATCCCGACAAGCCAGAAAATCCAGTCAAAATCGACAATTTTTTTTTCAGATTATTTGCAATTGGCATGACACTTTATTTTTCAATTTTTTTAACCCAAAAACACCAGTATCAGAGTAAATATCACAGTGCTTACGCCTAGTCCTATGAATAATATAAATACACTATTTACTGTATCCAGTACTCTAAATTTTTTTTCATCTCACATACTATTTAACTCACAGCTGTACGCCGTAAACTTTTATCACTAGTCAAATGAATTGAATCAGTAGATAACGAGATTTATGTCGAGAAGTAAAGTAATTGCAATTTAGAGGTAAGGATTTCATTAAAGATTGATTAAATGTGTCACCCACCGCTACTAACTGATGTTCGTACTAATAACTGTAATTTACTGGGTAAATTGTTTAACAAATTTCCTGGCACTTCAATGTGAGTGGTTATTCCCTGGGCTTTGAGTGTAATATAATTGTTTGTGAATTATTCGTAAATAGTTATTTATTTTTATTATTTTTTAGCCGGCGAAAATGGTATTGAACCACTGCAGCCAACCCCGATTTACTTTAATTACTTTAATTATCTCTCATAAGTTATCTCACGATTATAAATAAAACTCGAAATTATGAAACTCTGGGTCTATTTCAGGAGAAACCGGAGTGGGTAGAGAAGAGAATCAAAGAAGAGGAGGTCGAGGCATGAAGAAGAGATTGAATCTTGTTCTACTATCACCTCCTACCCATCGTCATTTAATTATTAAATTATAAATAATAAAATATATGACATTATTTCGCATATTTTAATTGTTAAGAAACCTCACTTGTCACTTGTTTCAACAACCTCTATTTTCAATGTTGTAATTAATACAAAGTAAAGTTGGTTGGATGAAGAGTCATTTATTTTTTTCTGTCGCCCTAAATTTACTTTGTGGCACTTTATGCTCTGGTATCTATTTTAGAATAAATAGACGATCTAAAAATACAACAAACAGCACCTGTTTGTCAATTTCTGTCTTTTGAATTGTTGCAAATGAACTAGCCGAAAACTTCAACAATATTCAAACTTAAGTCAATGAGAAATTTAAGTTTTAGTTCCACTTTCTCCTGAATATTAATATAACTAAACAATTATCATGTGAGGTGCAATTTGATCAATTACATACGATTGCTAATCTATGCTCTATGTATTTTTTATTCTCCTTTCATCCTTACCAATTTTATTGGAAGTAAGTGAGAATTTATAAAAATTTTGTCAGAAGGCCTTCTACGCGATCCAAAATACACAGCCATTTTCGAAAAATATCATATTTCCACGTTTGCTGATATTATGAATCATTCCCCAGAAGAATTAAGAGCACAATTCCGGACCCCCAGCCGGGAATCGAACCCGAACCCGCGAGTCACTCGTCGGATCCACTAGGAACAGAAAACTCCGGAAAAAATATTGTTGAATTTTCAAAATGAAAAATTAGTAATCCATGAAACTGTCCAACTGTCCATGAAGTTTTCTAGTACATTAGCAGGATGGGGTAAATTTCATTTTCAATAAATATGAAGTGAAAATATAAAATCTGTACTCACATTGTTTGAACACGAAATTTATTGCCGAGTGCCCTATAATATTTTATGTCAAGTCGTGCAGAAGTCTAGTTTATCGCACGCTGCAGCGCAACTTTATTGCACATCACAACATAAAATATTTTTTCGAACTGTGTAGCTGAATTTAGTATTCAATAATGCGTTAGCTATCTTAAGAAATGATTGTTAAATAAATGTGAGAGCATTAATCACGTAATTCAGATTAGTTGAGTACATTGTAATTCCACAAGATATTATTCACAAAATTGATGGATAGATTAATAGTAAATAGTAAACAATGAAAGCAAATTATAAAATCAGTATTTTGATCAATTCCGGAGAAAAACATAAGAGAAAATAAGTTTAATATTCCAGCAGGGATTACCCCCCTGGCGTTATTTTTACTGCTGCCCACACCACGTTCTGCGAGTTTGCGTCGCAGCCTATAATGAGTGGCAGCTTTCTTAGCCTGCAATACCGAACAAGTTCTTGAGGCTCTTTTGTGGGTGGCGGCACTACTGAATCATGCGGGAAGTAGGCCGAGCAGAAGACGATGTCCTCGACACAACTCTCCCCCCGCACCGTCAGCGTTACCGCTACCAGATTTCTGTGACAGAAGTTCGCCATTCCCCTGGCTCTGCAGGCTCTCTTTACAGAGATGCAGGTCCTGGGTCCCGGTTTACAACGAGAAAAGAACAACTCCTCGGTGCCTGTATCAGGCATAACCAATGAAAAAACTCTTCAAGAGATTTTAACCATTTATTCATCATATATTGTTTTAATACACTCAGAACCATCTAGCGACACTTTTTGGAAAGAATAAATGAAACTAATTTGTGTACTGTCGATAAAACAGACACCGCTAACCTCAACGAGCTGAAACGTCACCGTATCACGAAAAAACAGATACAATCAATAATCTAACAACAATGGAAGGACTAAAACCAGCAAGACTGATAAATACTACTTGCCAAATAAATGAGAGCCTCTCATCCTCGCCACTGGATCCCAAAACATCGGTCTGCCTCCTGCAAATGACAGTAAGTACATTTTCCCTCCCCAAAAATCCCCAAAACCACCTAAATTCACAAAATTCTTATCACTTTTATTATCATAATAAAAAATATTCGAAATCCATTACGAAAATCGTTGGGAGTTACATTGAACCTTCTGCTCAAATACACTTCATAGAGTTCGAGTAACAATGGCATCTACATTCAACACTTACAATTCATACCGTACAATAAACTAACTTAGACCTAAAAATATATACCTAAGAGAACCTGAATTTTCCGGGAAAACCAGAGCATTGTACATGAATTAATGTAATGATCAATTGACTAAAAAACAGTACGAAAAAATATCTTTCAAATATAGTCTCTCATCTTGCACAATGGAAATTTGCGGTTATGTCAGCAGTTCCTATTGCAGCTTTCAATTAGAAAATTTGCAATTGTGATTACAAAAAAAAAATCAGTCCTCATAGATATCACCGGGTTTGAGTCCATGGATTTTCTTGAAGCCAGCAAGCCATGCATCATTCGCCTCGAATTTAAAACGTGGATAAACAAATTTTGTTGCTGCCGCAACGGCCCACTCCCTCAGCATCGAATTAGCCACCTCAAAATTCTTCTGCCTTTCCTCGAGATACCTGGAGTATACCCATCCATTGATGACATTGAGTTTGTCGATGATGGTGCTTTTGGAGAGTACCTGCTTCTCCCACTGTCTCAGCTGAATAATACTTGACAGTCTCTCGGATCCAGAGCGTTCCTTGAGCCAGGCAAGGGTCCAATTGGGATTGGATCTTGCCAAATTGACAACCCTTATTTTCTCCTCAATGGGAATTCTGGCATAGGGTCGTCGACGTTTTCTCCCCCGTCCAAAGCGTACTCGATGATGCTGATCATTGACAGCCTCCTCCTCCTCAGATTCAGCCCTCTTTAGTTCAAAGTCATCAGAGTCCTCAAGGGTTTTGACATCTCCCACTGTTATTTTTTTCTCACCCTCGTCCTCGTACGACTCAGTCTCCTCAGTCTCAATGATCTCCGGCGGTTCCTCTTTGATATAGTGTATCTGATTGACCGGATTGACAACGTGATTTTTCACAATGTGCTCACGCTCGGGAATATCAACAATTGGTACACGCTCACTCCTATCGGTAATCGTGGCCTTAGCGACTGTTCTCGATCGATCTTTGATTTTTTTTAAACACTCATACATCTCCTGTCCAATAACCGCTGCCCTACGTGTTATCACATCACTGTTAATGTCCGTTATGTAATTATTGGCACGCAGTAAATCCATACAGTGATTAATAGCGTCTGTAAACTCCTGTTTATCACGTTCAATTTCACGTGCATTGGCCTCCATCTTGTCTATTGCCGGGCAACGTTCCAGTCGTACTACTAACCGATCTGACAATACTTCAATGGCGCTCTGCCTTGTTTTTGTGTCTGTGCGGTGGGCCTTTGATGTGTGGGTATCGCGACGGCAATGGTGGGTTACTGTGCTCGATGTGTTAACTCTTTCTGTTGCGTATGGGTTATGATACGATGCCGGCCGGGCCGGGAGGGCGGGAGGATTTCGCAAACGGCGGCGCTCTCGGGAGACACTTGGAGCTCCTTTGGAATTGGTTGGCTCCATTTTAGTTATTTTTCGGGAGTTTTAGAATTAGCATTTTTGATTTTGCACTCGTTTAATTGAGGGATTCATTAATTCGCAGGGATTTTATGATTCGGAGGGAATCAGTTTGTGGGAGTTTGTTTTTTTTTGAGTTTTTTAACACTATTGGATGAGATGTTAGCTCTGCCGATGGCGGCAGGAAACTGGGAGAAAATAAAGTGGGACTTGGAGAAGGGGATTGTAGAGTCGCGGGCGCCGAGTAAGGAATCATGGTGGGGATCGTTTCTGTTCGGTCGCACATAGAAAATAGTGCTCGAGTTTAAACTGTGAGAATCAAGTTATTTCGGTTTAGTTGAGTAATAGTTTGACTGCAAATTTCGTAGATGAATTGAATTTTTCTCATGATATTCTGTCCGTAAGGATGTCGATGCTTGGATATCAATCTTGCAAAGGAAGACAAACTAAATTCAGCGAAAAAAAAAACAGTAATTCTAATAGAACCAATTTTAAACGACAAATTCAATAGTAAAATCTGGGAAAAATTTTCAACAGAATTTTCGGTTGTTTAGTTTAGTAAAAATAGTTTTTGCTTGCTAAGTTTAGAATTCCATTTGTTTGTTTTTTGTTTAGATTGAGGAGCCCTCAGTTGATGATGCCGCAGATATGATACGTACGGAAAGGACGATCAGCATGGAATTACCACCAAGTACTCTCAAAACTCTGGTAGAGGATTTTTCGAGAATTCGAGATCAACTTTCCAACGTTGCCAGAAAATAATTTTTAATTCTTGTCATTATTCGAAATTATTGTGAGAGGTTCATTTGTGGATTCAGGCGATTACACTGTAGTTATTTCAGCAATAACAATTTTATTGTACGTAAGTTGCAAAATTAAATAAATAATGACAGTGGTACATGGCGAATTGGACGGAAGGGCCCAAAACACGTTATTATTATTTTTTGTTTTTTTTTATCTTCTTTTTTTTGCGTAGGTGATAAATTAGGATAAGATTCGTCGAGGTGCGATTGTTATTTTTTCTCTCATTTCACATCCTTCATTTGTTCTTGTTTTTGGTTTTTCATCGAGTTTGAAAATTCGTTGCAAACAAATGTTTTTATTTTCTTATCTGAAAAAATTATGAGACAGAAATTTTCTTCACTTTTTTTTTGTGTTTTTTTTTTTCATCTTGTCGAACGAACCTTGTTTATAAAAAATCTATTGAAGCATGCCCAGTAATACCAGACAAATAGTTTGATACGCTCCTACTTATTAATTTTTTTGTTTATCTTACAATAATTAACATCGTCACATACAGACTTATGCTCTAACGATATGACTACAGCTCCAAACCAGCAGAGCGTTTTATGAGAATGACAATTTATTCATTTCATATCCATAATTTTTTTTTTTTTGTGTTATCATCATTTCTTTTGATCAGAGTGAAATTCTTCGATTAAAAATTGATATGCCAATTTTATTTATAAAATATTACAAATCGTCGATGCTCTCGCGACAGTTATATTTTTTTTTTGTTCACATTAACGTGTTTATTTTTTCTCTTTCATTATCGTTTTAATTAATTGTTTTCCGTCGGTGATTGCAGAAGAAGGTCTATTTTATGATGATTATTTAAGCGCATGTCAACTCCTATTTTCACGTCGTCTGTATAGTTCATTTTTTAATTTTAGTTAATTGAATTAATACTTTGGTTCGGGCGACACTGAACAGGGGAGGTGGGGGATAAGACTTTCACACGATACAATAGCTGTATTGTTTTTGTGCAATGTTGACAGGTTCAATAATTCTTGACGTTAATTTATCGACACTTCAATCCTCATGTTGTTTTTTTTTCCTGTTTTGACAATATTGCTCGCGTTGGTACAGTTGTCATTACATATATTGTCCTCTTACAGTGTGAGATTACGAATTACGATGCCCCGTGTTAAATTGACCCTGAATGAATATCATCAATTTTTAGGAGTAATTTCCTCTTCGTGGATAAAAACATTGCAACCTGTACGAGCCACTTATTTAGTTTTTTCTCATCAACGGTAGGTACAAACATATGGAAAAATTTGACAATAAAAAAAGGGGAATAATTGAGATAATAAAATTAAGAAGGAAAATAAGAACAATAGCTTTCGTTAAATTCGCACAGCATATCGTGTATTCGCACAATATAATTATTTTTCATTTCGTGTTTTACAATAAAAATGTTTTCTTTTCCCTAGAATTATATAAATTCTTTTCATGACGTGGAGACGTCACTGGGTGGTCGCTCGGTCAGTCAAATTCGACGATTTATGATTACTTTTTCTTTAAATTAATATAAATTTGTTGGTTTTTTTCTCTCCAATAATAGTCGTTGACAAGCGTAACGGCGATTTTCATAATAAAATCAGTTTTAATATTTTTTGTTACGAATTAAATGTATCTTTTGGCGCAAACACGGCGCAGATTGCCAGCTTCGATTGTACGAAGGCATTAGATTTTGGTAAATATGTCTTATTGATTTTTTTGTTTAGGGGTACGATTAATGAATTTATTGACCGATCAATTAATTCAGTTTCTTCTCTTTTACCATTATCAGCTTAGATAAGTGGAGCATTTTTTTTGAGGGGCTGGAGGGAGGGTAAAGATCTATGTTCTCATTTTAATGCGAGGGAGATTTGCCACAAACAAGGAATGTCGTCAATACATTATATCAACATTTAATAAAATATCTGAAACATTAACAAATAGACTATATGGTTTACCATTATGACTGACCCTTAAGGTATGCTAATTAGTAATTAATAAGTAGTAATGATTTTCTTTTTTAAACTGATATTCTCAATTAGTCATAGAGAGTACTGTTTTTGCTTTCCGAATGTATATATTTTCCTTTCACTTTACGGATGTTTAGTTAAATGATAATGCATGCTCACTATGTATGCAATGTTTTTTCATCACTTTAAATAACATTTAGTCAATTTTTACGTTTAATTTTCATCTTTAGGAGTATTTATTGGTGTTGGTATTATTGGAAATGCTCGATACTGCTTCATTAAATTCACTTTTAACCAGAATCTCTCTCTCTCTCTCTCTCACTCTCACTCTCTCTCTCTCGCGCTCTCTCTCTCTCTCCCTCTATATCTGTCTCTCTATCTCTCTCTCCCTCTCCATCTCCCTCTCTATCTCCATCTCTCGCTCTCTCTCCCTCTCTCTCTCTCTCTATCTCTCTCATTGGTTACTTTCAACGTCAAACGGGCTCCCATTTACTACAATAATTGTTTTTTTTTACTTTTAAATTCTTGGTTTGCCTTTTTTATTCATTCTATATACATTAACTCTAACACGCGGGTATGTCCCAACAGCTCCATTTATTGTTTATTTAAATCTATTTACAGCGACTTTGCGCCTTGAATAAAAAACAAAATTAAAGCGGAATGAACTTTCTAGGTAATTAGGTAGTCGAAAGAATTGTTGGAAATTATTTCTCGTCGCGTTATCATTTTTCTCTGCTCTTTTGGGTCATTCGAGGATGGGTTCATACGATAATTGCAATCTTATAAATACAAATTACACTCCGAAGTATTTTTTTTTACCATTCTTTTACAATAGTTACTCCTATATTGGTTGCATACTTTTTTTCGTTAATATGTGGATTTTCTTTTTAATACTGACAGGACATGCCCACGCACGAGGTACTCATGAATGGGAAAACAAGTACCTTATGAAGAATTTATATAGGTATTTTTTAAATGTAGTACATATGTATCACCTGAATAGGTATACATTTATTATACAGTAACTTCTATTTCTGCACTTCAAAATACGCATGAAATTTTGGTAATTTTGGTTGCTTTTTTGTGTGTTTCATCGTTCCATCATTTATCCTCGACGTTTTTCAACATAATTTAATGCTAGATTATTGGATAAATCAATTGCGTAATAATATCGTTGCCCTGAGTGCCTTGGTACCCGGTTCAAGTAAATATTTTTATAATTTATTCGAGTATTTGACGAAAAAAAATAGTAAAAATAAGATGAGGTTTGTTTAATCAGCAGTGAACCCAAATTTTTAAGACACTTATCACATAATCGTCCATTTTTTTTTCATTTTTATTTAGATTTTTGTGTAATTTCTTATAAGGGAGCCCGGGCTGGCCTCACGACGAGCCATTGTCCTATTGGCATTCGCTTCCATCAAGAGAACCCTTCCTCCGTCTCTCTCATCGTCGCAAATAGAAAATATGACTATGCGTTTGAAAATGAAAGTGTGCAAATTCTCCTGCGCTCTCAAGTGATACTGAAAAACCTTTACTTTTAATTGTTTACTTTTTTTATATATATATATATTTTTTTAATGAAAGGAAGCGAAGACCTTGGGCATGACTGCGGAATTAGAAACAAGGGAGAACAGTGACTTGCTTATGGAATCGACAGACAAGTCGATGGAAGACCCAAGTGAGACTAATTAAGGTTAAATTGCAATGACTCCCTGCAAGGCACTGAATACCCAAATTTATTCCGCAAACGATGCTTAAAATTGATTCATTTATTTTCCATTAATTTATTCAATTTTCTCATCGTGGCTCGGTCGTGGGAATTACAATTATCAATATTCATTATCATAAAATTTTATTTCAAAATTCACGGAATATTAAAATTCGATCGGCCGACTTTTTTTTCTCTATTTTTTTTTTTACTTCGTGTGTTATTTTTTTTTTCATTAATTTTTTTCGCGATGAAATCCCTCTTAATTCGGTATCTGCGTTCTGGTGCCATTATTTATTCATGATTATTTCCACCATTCTACCATTTAAAATAGTTTATAATAATAACCAGGTATTTACAAAGCATTCATTGCTGCCAGAGATGAAAATTCAGTTTTAGCTTGATGTTCTTAAAAAATTAGCCTTTTTACATATAGATTATTATTATTTCGTCGGGCGAAAAAATAGAGCTATGTATTAATTATCGTATCCCATTTACTATAATGATGAGCGTGATGCTTAATGTAAATTTTTCTTCATTTCATTTTACTTTAATTATTCAATGGTGGTTTACTATTATTATTTTTTATTTTTCTTCATCATTTTGTTTAAAATAATGTATACGGGCCAGGTGGCGCTTAGCATTACCCGGGGCAACTCGGCAGGATGTTTATCTGAGCTAGTACCGTTATGTAAGAGTTACATAGTAGATCTGAAGTATTCTCTTGCGTTTTTCACGTGTTTTTTTTTTTGTCGTTTTATTAAATATTTTTTCTTCTAAAATGCGTACAAACGGAGATGCAGAATAATTATAACATATTGAAGAAATTACGGCGCTGATATTCGTTTTTGTTTTAAAATTTTTTATTTACGTTAGTTTATCATTAAATTTTTATTTGTTCTCATTCTCTTCACTACGAAGAATCCTCTGTTTATTTATTGATTCGTTTAGTTTTAAAATACTTTTGTTCTAATACCGTTACCTAAAACACAACGTATTGTTTCATTAATTTTCCTCATTGCCATTATTTTTGTTCGGAGAAATTTTGAGAATGGATTTTTACGCAAAGCCAATAATAATTGATAAATTTTTTTTTTTTGTATTTTCTTTCATTTATTTTTTTCATTTTATTTAGTTTGAAGCTTCACACAGCCAAAAAATGAAAAGCACTTAAAACAGTGCTCAACACTATATAAATAAGTTTGTTCTTTTGTTCTCGATGAATTAATTAATAATTAATGAAACGGATTCCGATTGGCTAAAGTAGCGCGAGAGTCCACACCACGTGTAGCCCTTATACAAATTTTTGTTTATCCTCTTACTATTCATTTTCATCATTTTTTTTTGTCTAAGCCTACTGAGTAGCTTAATCGTAGTCAAATTCATTCATGTACATAGTAACAATAGTATTTTCTTCCATTTACGCTCGTAATGAATGATTTTCATTTGTCATTATTAATTAATAATCAATTTTCCTCTTCATCATTTAGTGTGAGCGGATATTTAACGTTGATCGTCTCCACCGTTCGACGTCGTTTTATACTATATACATATTTATATGTACATTACCATCACACAGATATATATATAGTATATCTATATGTTCTAGATATTTGTTTAAATTTAGTTATTATTTATAAGTAATACTTATCATTCAATGTGGCTCAAATTATTGAAAACTTCAATAATAACAAACGTTAATTCTTTTTTTTTAGGTTTAGTGGTTACATTAAATTCATTATATTTTGGTTTTTTAGTTCTGAATCATTTTTTATTCATTTAATATCTAAATATATCACTTGAAAGCGGTCAGCTCGATCCACGAGCGGTCGCACACGTTGTCACACACCCCTCGTGTCTCGTGAGGTGCCATTCGAACGATCCCTATTGAAAATTTACGTGATGAATTCGGATACTATTTGTTAATTGTTCAGAGGTTCTGACTTGGACATGCCTTCTATGGAATTGTTTATGAAAATTGAGTGATATTGCCGCTAGAAGCTTCCTGCTGATATGCTTGTTCATGACAAGAAATGAAGGTCCATGTGGGTCGTTTTTTTATCAGTTGTAAATTGTGACAGGAGGAGAGACCAATATGGGATGTGTAACGGCACCGGCACTGGTGTTGTTTCTCGTTTTTAATTAATTTTTAAGATTTTCTTGTTAGCCTATACCAGCCTGATTAAACTCTACTCTTCGGTGCGTTTTATTTTCTTCTTTATTTATGCTAGGCGTCAGCAACGAATTTAATTTAGCTTTTCTGGTAAATATCATTAATTGAGTTCTCTAATAGGTCAGTATTTTTTAGGAAATTGAATTTATCATTTTAGCTGGCGATATGCCGACTGGTTTCATTTTATGATTCCATGATTTTAATAAACCGAGCCCTGTACCAATTGAAGTCTGATGTTATTGCAACTCGAATCATGTACTAAAAAACAAGATTTATTTTGACATTTATTATGACAGAATGAGGTTCTAAAATTGTTTCAAATTGAGATTTTTAGATGTCGTCAATTGACACTTTTCAAAGTCTCATTTTGAGACTTGTGGAAAGCATAAATTTAGATATCTAACTCTCAAAACTTGTAAAATATTAAAACGACTGATTAGTTTTTAGGCTTTTGTTTTAGGATCTTTTTGGTATAAATTTGATAAATTCTGGAGCTTTGGAGAAGGGGTTTTCGCGATGATTGCTGGTATTATCTGGTTCACATCTAAATAAGAGAACCAATCTCGCAAACCATAACTCCTCATTGACAATCAACTGTTCAGTGTATTTTAGCGATTTTTCACGTGTCATATTAAAGTGCGCATTGACAATTATTTTCGAAGTAAATAAATTGCGTAAAATTGCGATAATGCATTTTATCACGTGACGTCTAGCAGTCGAGCGAATAAATTATGGAAGTCCACTGGATTCGCGGGGGATTTTATCGTCGAAAAATTAAACACATTTTGGCGTTTCTTTCATATTCAATTTACACTGAGAATTTCACTCATCGAGAAATCATACAATTAACCATTCTATTATGAATTATTCACGGAGCGCGAATGAACGTTATAAATGCAGAATGAATCATGAAAGATATTAGAATTGCGGGACGAAAATAAGAGAATTTCCCTATTGTCACACCTCCCTTATTTGAATGAATATATTTTTTTCTGCTCTCGTATGAATCGCCACAGAATGTTTTTTCTTTAATTTGATGTCATTACACGGCTAGTTAATTACTCGACTATTCTTCACGTGTTTGCGTATTCTAGTACCACACTGTCTAGCAGAGTAGTTTGGTATGTATTGAGTTTACCATAGTTTTCACTTCGTTAGATGGTAATAGTTAATATTAATAAGTTTTGCAGTAGTATAATAGTATAGTAGCAGTAGTAAATTTTATCATCTTTATAGAGTAGTTGGTTTCGTCGATTTTTCATCATTAAATAAGCTAAACTGTTTCTTGACGCATCGTACTTTCCACTAAATCAGCAAGGCGAGAAATTCAAATATTTTTCATCATTTGTATTAAAAGCATGATAACGTAAATTGTGTTAATTATTGTTTTCTCTCTTCATCTCTAAAGTCATTATTTATTTAATTTTTTATATCTCTCTTTTTACTAGTAAAATTTGATGTTTTTTGATAAAATTTACTCCTATGCTTAGGCAATGAGAAATGACAATTTCTTTGAGAATTAAAAAAATTTATAAGGAATTGAATTTTCACGTTAAATTTATGATGAGTTATTTTTAATAGAACATTTCGCGCATCAGTCAATGCCTCTCAACATTGTCCGTTGACTCTTTTCATTTACGTATGTCGATGTAATGTATGTGTGTGTGTGTCGTGTGTGCGACTTTCTTGTTCCGTCTGGCAGATCTGAAGTCTCTTAACGGCTCCTACTATATTCTCCTCCTGTGTCATTGACATTTCAATCGTTTTCTATTCACCAAAAACTTGAATAATTTTGGCTCAACCCTCAATTTACCTAGCCCCGTTTGTTCTCAACTATTTGAACTCTCTAATATGCGATCATTCTGTTTGATACGTAAATAATCGAAAGTAAATAAAAACGAGTAATGAAATTTTGCTCTCTAATGATATTTAACCGTAATGATATTATGACTTCTCGTCGTAATGATCATGTATTCTCATTCTTAATAATAATTTATTTCCAAAAATTATTTCTATTACTCTAGCCTATCCATTACGGCTATTAATGCAAATTTATACCTAGGGCTCGTTTCAACGTGTAACCTAGGAGTTCGATCGGGACATTTTTGCCAGACTTTTTCATCAATAAATTTTTTTTTTTTCTTAGCTCGCGGCTGAGCGGGTTGTTCTTCCTTGGTTAAAAATATTGAGGGAGATCAAGTGGGACGGTAAGAGGTCTTCTAAAATAATGATCGAGTGGTCGTTACTTACTCTCATCACTTAGGACAAATTATCGTTTAATTAACATAATTATTCTAATTTGGAAAAAATTTAAGCTAGTGCACTTTCACCCTGTTTGTAAAATAATTATCGAGCTTTTTCTCGTCGCAAAAATTTGTTCGTCGAAGACGACAAATACAAAGTCATAACAAAACTTGGAAATTGTGAGAAAAACTCAATTGCTTTTTTTTTTTTTACTATGAACACGTATTCCAAATTTTAGACCTCTCAACCAGTGTGACGGTATATGGATGGATAATTTTTTTCCTCTTTCACAATGGCGAATATCCCGTTGAGGCCGGGCCTCAAGAATCTTCTCGTTTAACCACTTTTTTTTTTTCAATTAAATAACTATGAGAAGTAGGATAGGCAGTCACCAGACTCGCTGGAAGAAAAAAAAGCATACTGTACAATACGTTTGTTTACACAGACGGTGAAATATTATTTGTTACGGCTAAGTAGAGTAATTACAGTTTTTCCTCATTTGTTTTTTAAAGTAGATGCTAGCTGGTACAATATGGAATCGGCAGGAAGGATTGGCTACGCTTTGCGTTTCAATTCCAAGCTCTCACTTGAACCCTTTCTTTGCCAAGAGAATGAGTTTATGAATGAAAATTAAGTGGAGGTTTAATTGCAATCACTCGCGCGACATTTCCAGTCACTAATCCTCTCGTTCATTGACGAATTTGGGGGATTCATTTGCTTTTCCTCATTGATAAGAGAACTAATGTACAACAAAGCTATACGGAGGTAACAATGGTTCTGAATAAAGAATATTGCGTTTAATTATGGAGCAATTATTCTCGTTTGAGAACCCTCGGGAGGATCAAAATATTCTTAGAATTATTTTTAATTCGGAAATGGGAATCGTTTAGAAGAAAATTGTGAGAGTCAGAAAAATTCTGCGAATGGTGCCATTAAAAAGACAGGGAAGACGACCCGTTTTGCCCCAATAGATTTGGAGATTAGATTGCGTTTCCTCGTAGGAAAATTAATTCTCCCTGACGTTGTTGGTAAAACATTTCAATTGTAATAATAAAACAGTTTCTCGGGCGATTATCATAGCATGTCAAAACAAAATTCACTTCATTATGTTTGTTTTTTATCGACGTTATGAGAATTAAATGCACCAGACTTGAAATAAGTTGTATGAAGGAGAGACCAAGTGGGGTTGAGTCATGTTAAAAGTATTCAAAGGAACCAGACTGTAGAAAAATCGATGTCTTCTAAAAGTAAAAATTTATCTTAGAGAAATTATCCGGAAGAAAATAATGGTTACGAAACTAGTCTAGAATTCGTGTATTAGAAACATAAACGTCGAATTGATGTCATGACATGTGTGTCCTCTGTAAGTGAGCAATATTTTAACATCTCTTTAAATTTTGTAACATCCTCACTCAAAACGTCGGCAATAAACACTGAAATACAGTAAAGTAAATTTGTTTTTGCATATTGTCTGCATAATGATCCTAGAAAGCTGTTCCATTGTTAAAAAGTAATAGTATTGGTTTTCCTGCAAATGTAGGTTGAAATTTCCCTGACATTACTCAAAAAGAATTCAACATGTCAAAAGTAATAGTTGTCAGGACCTCTATGACATTCTTGAATGTTACATAGGCTCGAAAAACGTAAACTGGAACGCGCGCAAGGGAACACCGGGGACATACGGGATAGAGGATGGGACACAGTGCACAGTCACGTACATATCGTATGACATTTACCATTTTGTTTTTTAAATGATTCTTGTAACCTGTATTCCTATCTCACGTCAGTATCACCTTTCCTAACTCCAATTTTTTTTATCCTCGTCTTTAGTCTTATAGAATATTCTTCCTGCTCCCATGAACCAATCGTCACGTTATCTGATGACTCGAAGATATTCTTTAAAGCTTTTCCACCCTTGGTGCAACGTACGGCGACGCCCGCGGGAATGAGTTTACGCATGAAAAAAATTTAATCAGAAAAACCTAGTGTTTCCTATAAAAGTTCTTTCGGAAGTTTTATTAAAATTCCATTTAAAAATGTATTTGGTTTTTGCACTAATTCCATAGAAGATTACGTAACTTCAAAGTGTTATTTTATTGCGATACTTTCTATGTTTTTTCCGCTGCACTTTTATTTGCTTCTCAAAACAAAAATTGGAGTAGTAATGATAATAAAAAATCATATAGAAAAATCAACATTTTTAGTCACTTTTCCATAAACGAAAATGCATTAATAAACCCACGGAAAACTGGCACAATTTTTGAAGAAATTGGTACAAAACCAAATAGAATTTCTCAATAGAATTTGTCAAAGAAAGCATTGGATTTTTCATCAAAATTTTCATACGTTTTCCGGTGCTTTCGATTAAAAAAAAATAACGACAAGATCTCTTCACATGATTTTTTAAAGTAATTTTATATCGTTTTATGATTTTTTTTTTCACTTCCTAGTTCCATTTCTTAATAAATCCTTACATGTATTACCACGGTACCATCCTCGAGCCGCGGCCCCACTGTCCATGGTTGTGCGCGCATGTACCTCACCTCAGTATCATCCGCTTATTCACTTTTTGAAATTGAACAAAACATACATACACGCACATCCAACAAATTATGTATAGATATATATTTATATATATGAATATACCTCTTTTCATGTATATTTATATATATGCAGGACTATATGCGACATTAAAGACGCGCCGAAGCGTCTACGTACTCTCGTAAAAACGACCGTTAAAAAAATTTTCATTTAATTTTAATTTTCATTAGTATCCTTATAATTTTACATATTTCTTTACTTTTTTTTTCACCGCTGCAAGGCGCCGCCCTTCCTTGCGTCTGTAGTCTTTTTGGTTTTGTTTTATATCGTTTCGTAAAACATTTTTTATATCGTCCTTATATAATCGTTTTGTTTTTCATTAATTATTAATTATAATAATGAGTATTATCTTGTATAATGATCCTCGCGGCCCGCCGGGGCTCCCACCTGCCCCCTTTTTCCATTCTCTTATTGACCTTATTATTAAATAATTTCTCTAGATTTCGACCTCACTCTACTCGTCACGGCTTAATCTCTTTATTACTTCATTCATCGTTTTCTCATCGTCTTCTCTTCATACTTCCCTCAGTCCTGAACTCTTTAATTCGTCGATGGGAAATTTGTTTTTTTTTTACGGCGCTAACGGAGATTAGATATATCTTGAACACTGGAGTCGGTGGTGGTGGGGCGAGAAAACAGCAATTGGCATGCTTGTTGCACACTGTATAACAATGTGTATCCACACGGATTATTCCTCACTTCTTATATTGTTTAGTTCCCTACGTTGGATTGATTGGATTTTTGGTACCAAAAGTATGTTAATTCATCATTTCTCGGTCCCTCAATGTCTCTTGTTTATGCACAATTTGGCGTGCAAAATGGCGTCTACGAATTGCCTCGGCAAATGCAGGATACATCGAGCTGCATTCAAAGGCTCAAGATTGTACCACGACGTTGTTTTTTCTTTTATTTTTGTTATAACACAAAATGGCTATTCGTGTGTATCCATTTGTGTGTTTATTAATGCTGGACGTGTGGTTCTGGTTCTTATTATCTTTGTCGCAGTCACCGTCGCAGTGCCATTGGGAGAGCCTTACGTCAGGTACCGGAGGGAGCTGATGCTCTTCATTATGTGTTTCTTCAATGGCCGCCACGCTGCCACCGTCTCCTTCACTGTTCGGTGGGAATACGTAAGTTAATGATTGGGATTGTAATTAGTTTTTGGGGTAATTGGGGAGACTCTTGAAGGTCTCAACTTAAAACTTTCGAAGTCGTAACTTGAGACTTTTGAGTCACTCGGGCTAACACTTTTGTTACTCAATTTATACATTTTCTTTTTATTTTTTTTTTAATCTAAGACTTTGTAAAGTCTAAAATTGAGGATTTTGGACGCCTTACGTCGCAAAATAGGATATTGAACAGTTATAATTTTAAACCTGTGGCAGTAGCAATTTCAGAACTCGGAAAATCTTCATTTCAAGATTTTGCAAACTTCTAAATGAGACTTGTGAGGTCTTAAATTGAGGTTGACACAAGTTTCAAGTTTGAGACATTTACATTCACAATTTGATACTTTTAAAGGCCGCAATTTAAAATTTTACGTCTCAAAAAACAGTTTATTTTTTGTGGACACAGAAAAAACCGACCACATAACATTTAATGGGAATCACCGCCACTTGCGCAATAAAATATCTATTAAAATTCAACTAAAAAAAGGGATATCAAATATTTGTTATAACTCAAAGAAATAAAAACAACAATGGAAAACGTTCAGATTAAACGAACAGAATTTTTTGAAAGACCAAAATTTCTGAGATGCGCTATTTTGTTATTTTTGTTCTCTTCCTTACAAGAGAGGTAAAGTAAAAAAAATGTTCATAAAATAATCATTATTTTTTATACGAGTAGTTAAAAGAATAGTACCTAGTAGTCAGACGTCAGTCTCAATGCTTGCAATGTTGTTATTGTAACGGGGATTATTGCAGTTTGGCTTTTTAGCAACATCCTGCTGGGTTAACAAAATACCATCCTCAAGCTCAATTATTGACGACGACTCCGACATCGAGCTCTTCTTGTGTTGACCTATGCGAAACAATTCTGCTTCAATGAAATTATTCAATAAACCAAGTCCAAAGTCACATTAAACTAGTGTTACATCGTTCACTGTCTTTGTTATTTCTCAATTGCCTTGAGACAAGAGGATTGCAAAAAAAAAACGGTGGAAACAATTTATGGGATTTGCGGGTGTCAAATCAAACGTCTTGAGGCTTCCCGAGTAAAGGGATTTTCAACGGCTCATTAGACCTTGACCATGTGACACTTCTTTTATCCTCGAGATACTTTGTCATGTGTGGGAGCATAAATGAAGATAAGACGATTATTGTCTTTCGTAATTTTATTTTTGCAATTTTTGCGAACAAAAATTTGTCTCATTTTCGACTGATTATTGTTTGTAAATTAGATAATTATCTTCAAGATGTCCGAATTTGTGAGATTTTCTCGTCTAAAATTACAAAAAATAATATTATATAAATATTAAGACTTCTGAATACCTCAAATTGATATTTGCAAAAACCGATGTTTCATTTTGGAAAATTTTTACTTTGAACGTTCTCATAAAATTTAAGAGTTGAGTTATTCGATGTCAATATAACTTTTCAAAAATGAGACTCAATTCGATACTTTTATATACACTTAATTAAGATTCACAAATTTTCATCCGATGCTTTTGGAAACCTCAAGTCAATGGCCGGGTGCAATAGTCCGTTCCCTCGAAATCACCGTCACTAATTACAAGAAAAGTCATTATTAAACCGTAAACAAATGTAATTTCCGATCTGGGTGTATAATCGCTGCAAGTCGAACATTAGGTCTGCCGACGATTTGATCGTTAGTTCACGAGAAGTCACGGTGATTGCGAGGCGACTAATTATTATACCTGGGTCACAAGATTTTTGAAATCTCAAAATATCCAATTGTCGGGAAATAGAAAAATTCGCCTGAAGCATAGACGAATATGATAAATTCCAGTTGCCTTTCAATAATTACCTATTGTGCCAGGGAGATACGGACAGCTGGTCACATGATTGAAATTCTGCGACTGCATCTCTTCCTGGTCAGTCTCACGGTGATAGAAGTAATTGAAATTTGAGACGATAACTGGCACTGGTAAGGCAATCGTCAGGACACCAGCAATGGCGCAGAGTGATCCAACGATCTTCCCCCAGACACCGACGGGCCTTTAACATTGTCGAAAAAAAAGTAAAGAAAAATTACAAATGAGAATAAACACATCTGGCATCGATCTCTCTTACTTCATTTTAATGCAACATATCTTCATTCTTGTAAAAAAAACGAGCTATGTGCGAGGTGTGGTGTCTATTTGGTGTGCCGTGTCGAGTGTGGCTTTACTTGCGAGAGGCTCATCTAGTAAATTATTCTCTTCACAATGAAAATAATTCACGTGTCTCGACCGATTATCAAAGGGCTCTACATTATCTCGAGCTTACAATATTTTTCCAAAGCTAGCGTCATCAATTTTTTTATTCAATCATTAGCTTCACTAGTTCACGACTAATCGTACGATAGGTAGTTCACACAGATGCATTATCATAATGGGATCCATGAGTGAATCTGATCCACTGAATCTTGCTATCTCGATTATATCTGAGGACACACACAGAAGAAAAAAAAAAATAATGAAAATAATTAAAAGAAAACCGTCTACTGGGGGGGAATTCATTTGAATCATAATGAGGGAGATAAAAAAAAATTCTGATTAAATAAATTGTTTCTCTGATTATATGAATTTTCAACAGGAGCGTGGACGAAATTACGGACAATTAATCTTTCCTTTTCTTTCCTCATTTTAATATATTATTTGTCTTTGGAGATTTTCGCGGAAATCCACACCAGACTCCGAGTAATATGAAACAGCGAATCATAATTCAGCATCATGCCTCTCATTCCCTCGGACATTTTTCGCGTATTGCAAATTGGGCTTGAGTTGTGCATGCATTATAATTCGGGGAATGACGATGGCGAGTGGAAAAAACCTTGACACTTCGGAAAAATTCTTTGTTGGGATGCGAGAGAGCGAGAGAGAGGGAGAGGAAGAGAGCGAGAACTCGAGTGGACGATCGTGACTCTCCCTTAATACAGAGAAAATTGTTGGCAATCCAATTAAGAGGTACACGTTTTCTTCCCATTTTTTCAATACTTGTTCACGATAGCCTTTCTCCAACATTTTCATCCCTCATTTATTGGCGTTATTATAATATATTCATCAAGTTTGGGTCCATACAAAATTAATGCTCGTAACAATGACGTCGGACGTACTCCATTTAACATTAAAATCACGGGTTAAAAACTCAACTGAAAATGAAGAATAAAAAAAAAATACAATAAACAAATTCAATACTTCATTCTGATTCACGGAAACGAAACATAAACTAACGCAAATAATAATACCCGGAGAATCTGGATGACGTGCATATATCGTCCACTTTCAGGCACTGAAATATGCCCAGTTTCACGAGGCACTTTGATACAGAAACAAAACATCCGGTTATTTCTACGTATTACAAATTGAATTCAATTCATGGAACTGTAACAAAGAATTTTCCCCGACTAAATTTTTTCTATAGAAATTTGCGTACAAGTACTCAATGCTAATTCACGTCAAAAAACTTGTGCTAAAGTACAGTGCATTCCGGTGCGCATAAAATGCCTTCAAATCACAAAATGTGTATAACAAATGCTTCAAATAAATCCTCTATCTAAGCAAAATGTACTAATGTTCACCGCTGATAAAATTAATGAGACTCAAATATTCAATAATCACTCTATTGTATATGGCACCGTGTATCAGAAATGTAAACAAAATTCCTCAAGATCAGTCGTTAATCACTTTCCATTTCACACGAACTCAAATAAATAAATAAATCAAAAATAAGGAATAGAAATTAAATCAACCCAATGAATGACAATAACCAAAACCAAGAAAAAATAAACGAACCAAAGAGAAATAATCTCTCGGGGCGGGAAAATGCGGATAAATGGCAATCAGTTACTTGATCAACAAACCATTTAGTGAAACTTCCAAATTAAATCAACAGTTAAAACTTGAAATGAAACTTTCAACGACAAAACTCAATGTAAACCAAGAAACTCAGAGACAAAAAAGTAAACAAAAGAACAGGAGCATACTGTGGCAATAAACTAAAATGTTAATGAAAGTGAGTACATCATACGTCATGTCACCATAGCCCACGGTAGTCATCGTGACAACGGCCCACCAGAACGCGTCCGGAATGGACTTGAAGAACGAATTCTCGGAGCCGGCCTCCGCGAAGTATACTGCCGAGGAGAATAGCACCACACCTGCAATACAACGAAAAAAAACGCGTTTCAGATGTAATATTAACAAGTATATACCTCATGTCGCCGTAGCCAACGGTTGTCATTGTGACCACCGCCCACCAAAATGCGTCCGGTATTGATTTGAAGAAGCTGTCTGTTGTTCCAGCCTCGGCGAAGTATACCACTGAGCTGAACAGGATCACCCCTGAAACACGAGCTTGTAACTACTACCAAATATCTATATACTTATTTCATTCATTTTCCAATTATCTCTTTTCGTTGACACTCTCACCCAATTCATCGGACCATCAATTGCTAAAAATAAAGTCATGGAGTTCTTTTGTTTTAGAAATATGGCAGTCATCATCTGGAAGTATTGCAAATTACATAAAAACAGTTGTCCCGATTCCAATCCAATTTGACATAAATAGATTCTATGACTTGCTTCAGTCCGGATTCAATTTCATCCCAGGAAGTTCTTTCATTTCTATTAAAGACAATCTTTCTAATTGACTCAAAATGATCTCCGATTTTATTCAAGACCATTTTTCAATCTGTTCGTTCAACTTGAATTAATAAATTCATTCACCTGGAATGAATCCATTTTTTTTGGTGCTTGAATCAAGTTAATATCGATCCTGATCTCCCTCCCTTTACTCGTCTTAAATTATTTCAATGGTTCGTCTTGAATCAAGCCATCATTGGCTTCTTCTTCTCACACCAAAAAAGTTTCTGGATTCAATCCAGAGCCTGTACTCAACCTCAATACCACTAAATTAAATAAAAGATCTCTTAATTTCAATTCGACTCAATCAACTTTTCCAAATTGAATTCCTGATTAGCAAATTCCGAGCCATTCAACTTGAAACAGATAAAAAATTGTCCACCATTAAGGGGACATGAACTGGAAAGAGTCTTTTTTGTTCTTTGGATTAGTTTCGGTGGAATTGCATTTCGTTGAAGATCAAGCCAGACGTATCTAGATGATGACTTGCGTTTGATTATAATTACATCGTTGGAATAATTGAGAAATTCTGCAGTGAACTTACCGATGAAGAGGAAAAAGATGAGAAGACCGAGCTCACGCATGGAGGCCTTCAACGTTCGCCCAAGTATCTGAAGGCCTTTACTGTGCCTCGACAACTTAAATATTCGAAATACCCTCACAAGCCTTATGACCCTAAGTATCGCAAGGGACATTGCCTGATTGGTGCTTTTGTCCTGTGGACTGACTGGTGCCTTTGGCAAATTCATCTCATGCTCCTTTCCGGCAATAACCGTGCCCAGTGTGATGAAATAAGGAATGATCGCGATGATGTCGATGACATTCATAAGGTCACGGAAGAAATTAAGTTTATTTGGGCAGGCGAGGAAGCGCACCGATAACTCAAACGTGAACCAGATGATACAAATAGTCTCTATTAGGAAGAACGGATCCGTAATATCCGGCACTTCGTCCTCTTCAATTTTTGTGCCGTTTGTCGTAGTGTTGAATATTTTATAATGCTTAAACTCGGGTAGTGTTTCAAGACAGAATATTACGATTGATAATAGGATCACGAATACGGAGATAATAGCAACGACTCTCGCTCCTTGTGAGCTCTCCGGATACTCAAATAGTAACCAAACTTTTCGCTGAAGCTCGTGCGACGGCAGTGGCTTCTCCTCCTCTTTGATAAATCCCTCGTCCTCCCTGTAACACCAAACATCAAATAACCATTAATCCTGATGATCGTACCTACTTTTGGGCATAAACTTTATCCCACTTACACGTGACTCGTATGAAACTTTGAACAAATTCGGGAACTGGGAGGAATACAAAGTATTTTCGATCGAATTGGGGGCAAACATCTATATCTTGTTTTCCATCTTGGCAGAGTATTATTTAGGGTTATCAAAGTAGAGCAAAGTATTTGGTCAAATGTAAGGAGATCGGGTTTTTCAGGCCTCCACAGGGCAAAGGAGTCATGACAAAAATTGTTCGTCCATTAATTATTCCTTTTCAGAACTGGTCAATACTTGGTACAGTATGACCCTAACATTTTTATCTTTTAACTGTTCTCCTCCGACTGTCTGAAATTTTTCGGAGGATTTGCAAACAAGTCAAAGGAGATATTTTTAATAAGTGAAATAATTTACCTAAATTTGTTGGTTGCCAATTCGCCCAGCTCGTAAAACTTGATCTCTTCGGAGAATACATCGAGGGGAACATTAACTGGTCGTCGTAGACGTCCCCCACTCTGATAGTAATAGAGAATTGCATCGAATGAGGGTCGATTCCTATCGAAGAAGTATTCGTTGCGTAACGGATCAAAGTAACGTATCCGTCTTGCCGGATCGCCAAGCAGCGTGTCCGGAAACTGGTTCAGCGTACGCAGCTGTGTCTCAAACCGTAACCCGCTCACCTGGAACAGACGAAAATTCATTGAGAGTTATAAATAGCCAAATGGATTGATTAGTTTTTATCAGGTTTCTAGAGACAAAGTGTCTACAATAATTGGCGCAATGCGGTCATGTCACCGGTTGAGAACAGATAATCCCCCTTAGCACACAATATACGGCCTTGATACTATATTCCTCCAGATATTCCAAAATGAACTTGGGCAAATGCCAAATTATGTGGCTAGGTCACTTCACTTCTTTCTCACTTTTCTCACTTTCTCACAATCTTATTGGGATTAAAAAGCAACATTTTCTTTTCTTTTACGGGGCTGAGTGAATTTTTTTGTGAGCTCAGTGTGAGCTCGATATGATTTAATCATTTTTCATGGGTTGTATTATCTCAGTTTTTTTTAATGATGCCATTTAGAAAGACTGAAGATTATTCCGGGAAATGAGGCTATCAAGTGGAATAAATGTCCAATTATTTGTACAAAATTTTAGGTGGAGTGGAAAGCAATATTTTCATTGATTGAGTGTTTGAACAAATTCTTGCAGTGAAAATTTTTCGCAAACAAGTAAAAAAATTAAATAACGAAAATCTCATCATTCAATAATTTTGACTAAGTATCGTTCTATTTTCAGAAAACAATGCCATTCACTAGATTTAGAACACGTGAACGTAAAAAAATATTGGACTAAAGTTTTTTAATGTCAATTTTTTAGTCCGTCAAGTGCGGGAAGTAATCAAGCCAGGGAATTAACTCACGAGAACAAAAATTGATTTAATCGTTTTGAATGCACAACGTCATTTCATATCCGCAAGACGATGCCGTTGAGAAAGACTAAAAATTATTCCGCGAAATTGGGCGTACAAATCGTGAATATGCTGGAGTGAAATATATCTCGAGGACAATTAGGGACAATTTCGTACACACAACTCTTGGTGGTAAAGGTAGAATAGATTTTGCGTGAGCTTTCACGATTAACTTTACAATAGGAGCATGGAAATCACGACCCAGATTGAGAAGGGAGACGATCCTACTGCTTTCTGTTATTTATGCATGAAGTCTGGGGATGGTAGTTGTTTCAGAGCCACTGAATTTCATTCGTTTTTCGGATTATCATCATTTTTGACGGTTTTTACGATTTTCCCTTCCTCAGTATTCCGAATTCTAGGTTTTTTGCACTTGTTTTTATTAGAGACACGGACCACTCTTTCCAATAATACTTTTGGGCTCTGGCGAAAGGGTGGGCGTACTGCTGAAGTTTTCTTCCACTAGCGAAATCCGTCACGCGATGCCCAATTGGCGACTGTGCCAAAATGCATCAGCCTCGGAAGTTAACCAGCGAGAATGAGAGAAAAAAAATTAGTTTTGGAAGCGTGAATATACAGATTGTTACGGGAATTTATCGGCGGAGTGAATAGAGGGGATGTAAGTTTTTATCATCAGTTTTTGCGGGGAAAAACTGTTCATATTGAATTATGGGTTATAGATATTGCATGGACGTGCTCTATTTAGTTAATAACCTCATCATCTATCGGTCAGAAATTTCAATCGTTTCCAAAATTAGAATTTTTTTAATCTGAAAATCAATCAGAAAAGGAGATGTGGAGAATCAATTTATATCTACAATTCTCTTTCAACTAAACTATACAGGCGGAATGACTCCTAGAAAAAAAATTAAGTACGTATGGATTGTGTTAAAAATGTTGAATTTAAAAAAACAATAAGCTTGTGTTAGAATTTTACTTTATGAGAAGTCGACGCTTATGTGTGAACACTATTTGAAAAGAAGTTTTACAAGAAAATTGGTCGCGCCGTGAAAATTGTCCTCTAAACAGGGAAATAATTTTTTGTAGGGATATTTATGCTCATGCAAACACTTAATGATTTATATTTTGCTTGAAATCAAAAACGTTTGCCAAATTTTTATTCAAATAATAATAAATCAGTAGCGACGCAGGAAACCCGTTGAAGTAGTTCTCAATGGCATCAATGACACGGATTTTAATTAATATCTCACAATGTAAAGGAGACAATGTAATGGTTGTCCATGAAATTTAATGCTTTCTAATAAGAATGCCTAGAACACTTACGTTGATGACGACCCTTTCACAGAAGTCATGATCGTGTGGTATTGGCTCGAACTGTGAGACGCCTGTGTATTGGGTGTGAGGGTTTGGCCCTTCCTCGTCTGGGCCAGTGAGTTTCGGCAGCGATCTGCAATTAAAAGAGACAATTAACGATAAGCCACACAGCAACTATTCAAATTTGATTGAACTCTAAGTAACTACTGCAGTTGGATCTTCAATGTTGTCACTTCAGAGTCAATTTCAAATAATCGAATTTGCTCGTTTCTCATAAAAATTCAATGAAATTAAGCATTATACAATTTCCTAAACTCAAAACAAAGTTTTCTTAATTTTCTCTACCATTTTCGATAATTACAATTTGTATATAGAACTGAAGGTCGATATTTCATTGAATTTTCCAGTAATCAATGGAACTCGAAGTGGAAATTTCAGGAAAAATTTTCTAAGGGTATGATACGAAAATTACTCGCACTACTTCTTACACCAAATTATTGAATTGATTCCAGGCCTTCACAATTTCGTTCCCCCGCGAAAAAATTAGTTTTTTGAAGTGTTCTTTACAATCCTCCGATGAATGGGATTCGACCAAAAATGAGGTATTTTTAAGCCACCTCTGGCATTATTACAGAGAATTTTTTGGTGAATATTTGTGCCCTGCAACCGGAAAAGATAGCATGACGTGCTGCTGTAGCTCACTGAATGGATGACGTTCAACTACGTCATTCGGCCCCCAGACGCGTTAAACTTTTACACGATGCAGTCACGGTGACCCACTTCCGGTAAAGGGTCTCGTGGTAACAGCTTTTGAAATGCACCGTACCGAGCCTAATGGATGACTAGTCCACGGTGTTTTCAGTTCTTCATGATGAACTTATCGCATTTCCCATCGGCATTGTCAATTCATGGTGTGATTTTAGGCGATGTACGGAGCAATGATACTAATAAATATTTTTTCCGTACTCCTCTTCACTTTTTCCCGCTCGGGGATTGGTACGGGCTCTTGCCCGAACTCGAAAAAGTGAAAATCTACGGAAAAATATCATTCCTGGACTGTCATTATGGGGATTTTTGACTCGCGCGGTTGACCGCCTCGCCTACGGCTCGGCTCACCGAACTTAGTTGATGAAGTTAATTCATACTTGATTCCAAGTCGACGAGATACTGAATCTAAAAAATCCAAGCCCAACTATACAATGACTCAGGTATCCCCTTGACTTTACTCAAGTATAAATTGGACTCTAATCGATCCAATTCCATCTAGAATCTATCACAAAAAAAAACATGATGGAATTGAGAATTAAAAATTAAATAATTCATCAGTATTTAATATTAAAAAATCGTGACTGTTTCCAATCGTCAATTTAATTCTGCATATATTTAATTCTGCAAATGCAGAGTAGACATTAAATATTACGTAAAATAAATTGATTTAGTAGTTTTCTCAAATTGGGAATTATATTCCGAATTTCAAGATATTTCAAGGAACTGAATTAATAATTTTTAATCGTCGATTGGGTAGTTTTCTTTCTATAGTTGCTTGTGCATTCATAAAATGCCGATTCGGAGGGTTGAAGGCAGCTAGAAAGTTATCTCTCGACATAATCCACTAATTATTGTTCCACCCTCACATAAATTTTTTTTTATTTCAGAAATTGAGGAGCAGACAGAGGAGGAAAGGGGGGAAGAGGCAATTGAACCTGGCACTCAATACTTTCTGTTTTTGCAACGCACCTGACATGCGGGGTATTGCCATTTGGTAGAATCTAAAAATATCGCCGGTGAAACGCAAAAATAACATCAACTCGTGGTCTAATGGGAAACCTGTATTACTACGTGACTCAAAGTGCGTCAATGCCTCGGCCATCAAAACTTTCCTCCTGCAAGGTCGTTATTTTTTGCCTAGATTAATTTATGAACTGGTTCGCTGTGCCGTGGACGAAATGGGAAACGTATGAAAAAGTGTTTTTTCTCCTCTTGCGAAATACACCGAGTGTATGAGACTGTTGAATTGAATTCAGTAAAAATAGAGTTGAGGAGATGTTCATCTTTTTTTTTTCAATATTTTCGAGTTGAACCCAGTGCATCTGCACCGTGTTTCTATCGAGTTGGCCAGAACAGGGAGGGGGAGGGGCGAAGAAGACTCGGGGAAAAAATCTGAGAGGAAATTGAAGCTGTCGTGTCGCTGTCGATACGTCGAGTCGACGATACCCAGTCGAAGATATTCGTTGAATAATCGGGGAATACTCGAGTGATGTCACAGAGATTCCACTACGCTGAATGATATGAATAGGAAAAACCAACTTTTCATGCACATCCACTATGGTAAAAGCTTCGTCACTATATTCGCCCAAATTCCCAGAGTTTTCTGCGCTTTGTGTTTCTTTTTGCCTAGTCGTATAATAAATTATTGCATCAATTATCTTGGAATTATTCCCAAAATAATCCAAAATGGTTGATGTCAATAAAATTATTCTATTTTTGTCGAAAAATTCTTAGGATGATTTCCGAAATTATATTTTACTGAATTTAAAAAATATTATACAAATTCTGTTGTCATAAGGGCCCAAAAATTGCAATTGCATCGAATACTTTCGAATTCAAGTTATTTAACATTAACAAAATACGCGGAAATTTCATGTAAATGGAAGATTGTCAACAATTGCCAGATATTTATCTTAAAATTTGGCGAGTTGTTCTGTAATAGTGTAAATTTCCGATTATATAATTAATTTCAAAGAATGTCCTACCAAATTTGAGTGATAAACACGACGAATAGTCAGGCCCACGTGGAAAAATATTCAAAAATGTATATAATATGGGCACAAATCTTGAAATTTTTTTATTCTGAGTGGGAGGTTTTTCTACTTGGTTTCAAGTCTCTGCAACAACAATAATACTAACAATGTACCTAACCCGGCCGAATAGTAGAACCATTTTAAATGATTTCGAGCGGAAGAATTTTCTGAAAGAGCAATTTCCTCCAGAAGACTAAAAATTTTCAAACAATGCGAAGAGAATTGAAGGTATTTCGTGGTAGTCTCCAAAATTTGGGCCGTCTGGCCTCATTCTGTTAAGGGTGCGAGGGAGAGTGACTATTTGACGAAACCAACAAGGCGATGTGGCTCTGGTTCCTGACGATCGATAAGCCAGTAACTGCGGATGGTGGTTAGAATTGTGAACTGAAACTAGTGCAAATACACCTCGGGATCCCCACTCCTCTCCCGCCCCTGGAGGACAAGACTTATCCATTTTGTTTTGATACAGTCGACTGCATTCGAGACAGACCTGTACATTAATGTCAATCGCGATGCCTACTCTAATCAATCTAATGTAATTCGTCAGTTGCTCCAATAATTGATGAAGATAAATTTCCTATTTAAAGAAGCCATCTTCACAGGATGCGAGAATCGATGAATTCCCCCACAAATGTCAGATATTTTTTTAGATGTTTTTAAAGTTCACAGAATTGGATTTTTCATCAAGTCGACCAAAATAGCCAATGAGTCGTGAATTATGATTGGGCTGTTGTATAGAATATCTCAGGTTGAGCTCTCTGTAAAACGTCAGTTCTTGAGAGGAATTTTGATATTTTATGTGAGTACCTTTCCTTTTAAAATTCTAAGGACTCGGTTGTTTTATCGAATGGCTCATTCATTTTTTTGAATGGCCAATCAGATTTTGAGGTAGATACAGCCTATCGGTTTTGCTCAACCACAAGAAGCCTTTTCTTTGAAATTGGAATGGTTTTATATTGAGATTGTCTTCTCCATCCCAAGAATTGAGGTAAATCGAAGGTGAGAAAATGCCCGGTATACCACAACAGACGACGAACTCGTCGCGATTTCCGGTTCGTCAATTACCAATGGCTGTCCCCTTCCAACCCCTTCTTTTTATCTGGCATTTTTTGTTCCATTTTCCGTAAAACGTGACGTAAGCGAATACCCCAGTGGAATCAATTGGCCTGAGGTTCTATACATCACCGACACTTTAAAAAACGCTGAATTATAGTGAGAATTATTTTTCTTGAATTGAGGGTAATAGTTTCGGAGTGAGGATAGTATCGTTAACTTGAAGCGCTCTCCTCGCATTTAGTAATTAACAGATTATCTGAACTATCCAAATTTTTTGTCTATAAAAATAACAATAAGAATTAAATTGTAACGAATTTAAAGGGATTATTTCGGTTTTGGATCAATTCATTTGTAAATGTGTGAATCTTATGGTTAGAAATAATGTCATGGTATGTAAAGATAAATCATTATTAAAAAGCTCGAATAACTTTTCAAATATTTATTTTGGCTCTGCATGAATTCTCAAGAGTCAAAATAATTCGTGGAATATCATAATCTTCAATTTATGTGAATTTAAAATGATTCGCGGTTCAACAATTTTGGCAAAACCCAATGTATACACCAGCCGTTGAAAATTGAGAGGTAATTACCCTGTCGAGGGCGGGAGGGGATACATAATACACCTAAAAATACAAAAGTGACAAATTCAAGTGCATCCACGGACCACTTTACACGATGTACTATTTAAATAAACCATCGGTTTGTAGCAGAATAGTGTCTCACAATTTTCGTACGTGACTGAGACGCTGTGGCCATTCATCAGAGCAATAAAAATCGCTGTTTCCCATGTGTGCTGCCAAAATTTCAGTGACTTTAACAACTGGACTAACGTTAAATTATTAAGAACATTGTAATAAATAACTCTGGATGATATCATTTCATAATAAAACTAGTTACATTTCCTTTGAATTATCTCAAATCGGAATTAACCCTTTCAGTACACAGGGAAAAAGTGGTGCCTAGGCGAGAATAACCGGCCGAATTGCACGGTTTTACCAGAAACAATATTTACATGTTCTCAAAAGCAATACAATAAAAAAGAAATAGCGAAGAAAACAAGGAAACTAGTATTTCTAGTTTCTTTTTCACTAGTTTTTCACTAGTTTTCCGCGCTATAAGGCACGGACCGATATATCGGCTCGGAACTTCTCGCCAATGCAACAAGAGCCGATATATTGGCCTCCGGCGCTAAAAGGATTAAAAATAGGGAGAAAACGATTGAGAAAAATTGAAAACAAAAAAAAATTAATGCGCAATTCGATAGCACGTTCGGAAATGATCGTAAGTGTAATATTTCATTGATTTGAGGAGAACAGTTACGGAAGATTGAGTAGGATTTCAAATTATTCAACAACAGGAAGACAAGAATTTACTCACTTGAATTTTTAATGAAATGAATATTCATAGACAAATTATACTGAGTCTTCACTGAGATCTGAAATTTCACGATTGTCTTAAAAATTCAAGAATATATTTACCAGAATTTCAGGATTTGTGTTAATTTTCCTGGGGAAATGGAACGGATATTTACCGTTTTCGTTCAATTTTCCATGTAATTATGAATTCTTGCTTGAAATTCCCTTGGAACGTGAATGTCATAAAAAAATTCTGGCACATTGCGATGAAACCTTTGGGTCGTAACACATCCAAAAAAATGTTTTTCATCACGCTGTGTCGGAAAAGTACCTTTTGAAACTTGTGGAATACGTAATTTTCAGCACTCTGCACGAAATATACTATTCTGAATAGGGTACGGTCATAAAAACAATTTGACATAGTTCACCCGGCGCTCCTGAAGTCCCGAAAAATGTGAACAGTTCCCAAGACAATAGCTCCGTTTGCAGAATGCACTTTCATAACCTAGTTACCAACGAGTCGCACCAAGTTCTGGAGGGCGGCTCCTGTCCTGATTTCGCAAAATCAAATTTCAAACACGAGTAATCATCCTCAGACCGAGCAATATCCTGCCACCGACGTCTGTTTCCCAGTGTCTCGCATAAACGGCTCATTCCCCTGGCTCATCCTGTACGCTCCAAAGAAAGGGAGGAAATTGCTCTGTCGCAAAAAAACCTTCAATGTTACGACCCAGCATATATTTCGACGCGTTGACTGATGCCTTTCAAGACATTGCCCACGGTGTTCTTCGTGTCATCACTAATTCACTCTCTCATCCTGTAGTTCAGCTTCTCCGGCTCCCGGTAACCTTCTGACCGCCCCCAAAACCGTTAAGAATTATGGAGAGACGATCCCGCTACCCGGCCAACGGCGGCCGCCCCTTTTTCGGCACGATATACTACATTTCCTAACGGCGTCGGTGAGAGGAGCCTATTGAGCCCTTCACCGTCGGCTTTCCTTATCTCACAAAAGAGTCGAGGATATAGAAGGATTCGGCCAAAATTACTGAACATTATTCAATGATTACTTTCATGGAAAAAATAGGGAAGACTGAGACAAATAGACCGTCTTTAGTTGACAATAACTCGATAACAAAAAAGCAGAATTTATCGATGTCTGGCTTTTCAAGCTGGCTTTGCTACCTTGCAGATGGTACCCGAATCATCTAAATCGCATTATTCTATCAGGAAATATTGACTATTAATTGTCGTTCGCCCAGGTCTCTCTCCCTTATTCGATAAAAGTTACAGTAGAAGTGACGTAATTCGAGAGGGAAGAATTGTTGGGTGAGTTTTTGAGCACCATGAGAATAGTCCTAAATTTGTGAATGATGGCACAAAAAATATACGCTAAGCTCACGTAAAAATTTTTCGCTTCCGAATTATGTTAATTGCATTAAATTTTTTTTTATTAAAGTCACTTTACAATTCAGATTTGTCACGTCATTTTGCGCTCAATTATGATTTTTGGCGAATGTTTCTCGTCGTGTCGTTTATGTGTTAGTAACAGTATATTTTTAATCTAATAAAATTGAAAATTATTTTTTTCGTTAGCAGAATTTTAGAATTCACTTCTGACTCCCAGTGAATTTTGCACTTTAATTTAGAGGATTGTCCTTATTAACGGTTGAGAGAAAAATCGTTTAAAAAAGACGGCGTATGTTATATTATTGAACAAACACTGACAACTCATAATATTTTGCAATTTTTATGTTCTCAATTTAGCGATTAAAATTGATGGGTAAAAATGTTAAAAATTGCTTGATTTGGAGTGAAAAGTTTCTCTGCTGTGTTTAAAAACAAAAAATTGAGCCATATCACTTCGATTTTCATACGAAAAAGAAACTGCAAAATGAAAGATTTATTCAGTCAATTTTATTTTCTCTAACCGAGTTGTCCATTTAACAGACTAAACATCCGTAATTAACCAGTCACTGACCACTACACGATTCAATTCATGCGATATTTGGGGCCCGATCTCAGGTATTTCACCGTTTCATTTTGCCCCATGTACAGCTTATTAACCATAAATTTTTTAATTAGCCTTCCGTCAATTGAATTTATAAATTCGACAACCGGAATTGTTGGAATCGATGGCTTTATCTGCAGTGAACATTGTATGAAACCATTCGTCAGCTCGCGACGACCTTCTGACCGCCCCCAAAACCGTTAAGAATTACGGAGAGACGATCCCTCTCTCCTGTCCTCTCCGTCCGCCCCTTTTCGGGTTGCAATATATGACATTTTCCAGAGGCGCCGGTGAGAGGAACCTATTGAGCCCTTCACCATCTTTTTTCACCCAACAAAGAAGTGAAGGATAGAGAGGGATTCATCCCCCAATTCTCCTTGAAGTATGATGAGGACTGGCGAGCCGCGGGGGAGGGGGGGGGGGAGGAGGGGCTGAGGAGAGAAGGGGAGACTTGGGGGGAGACTTGAACGAGGGCGTTTAATGCGAGTGCCTCTCACATCGACGTATCGAGTGGTGAGCCAGTTCATTAGCATTCCCATCCCCTCCAGCTGCGTCCTCACTCTTAATGTGTATAGGCATGTTGGGAGGCTGAGGGCCGGAGCTCCGGGGGACAGAATAAGAGAACGAGGGCAGGAGGGATTGGAGACTTGGGTTCGATTTAATGGCCGCCCAGAGTGTTTCCTCTTGAGAACCTAGCCTCGACTTAACAAGCCGGAAGACGTTTCTGTATGGAGACATCCGTGGCCAATATCTCGGGAGTGATTTATTTTTTTAGGGAGAGAAGGCTTTTCTTCGAATTCAGAGTTGCAAGTTTTTTTTTTAATTTTGAACTTGTTAAAGACGACATGTATCTAACATTTTTTGGGAGGAAATTCAGGGAGCGCGACTTTGTCGTTTTGAGCTGGTTTAATTTAAGACATTAAAATTGAGAATGTTTCGGGAATCAATTAAAGTCAAGAAATAAAATAAAGAGATAATTTTAATGTAAATAATTTTCATGATTTTCTATTTAATTTTATTTGGTTGTTTGGATTAAGGCATTTTAAAAGTTATAAAATTGTGGATAATTTAATTAAATAATTGGTATCCATGGTCGAGTCTTTAATAAATGAATATTCAATTGAATGGAAGTTGAAACAAGCGAAAATAATATAATAATAATAATATTATAATATATATTATAATAATGAAATATGATATGAATATTGAAATTTCATGAGGATCAATTGCCATTAAATACTTCAATTATTATCGTATAGAATTTACAATATTTAGTCGTCATTATAGGCTTGAAGGAATATTCGTGATGTAATGATTATATGCGGGTGATAGCCATGGTCTGTGGATTTTTGGGGGCTGTTTTGACGTTGACATGTTCAGTCTGACGGTCATAATTAGAATTATAGGGACTGTGAGTGACATATCAGAGTCGATAATTTTGATACATCCGCTTTAGGATGGATTCGTCTGATGACAGCTGGGACTATTCTACTCTGCCACTCAAACCACCAGTTTAAAAAATTGTTGTCAAGAGGAGAGGATTTTATCTTCCGTTTAGTTTCGGTGAGCGAACTCTAGGGATTTCAATGAAAAATTTTTCAATGCTTATTTTTTTGAGATGTTTAAAAAATATTTTTTAAGGGAAGAAAAATAATTTTTTTTACAGGCTTTCGAATTTATTTTTTAGTGGCAGTCAAATCTTTACTGGAGATTATAAGTAATTAATTGTTAATTCCAAATTTAAATAGTATTTATTGGCAATTGCCGAGAAGAAAAGGGGTAGAAGAATTATTTTCTTCTCAAGAAATAATAATTCACTAGTCATAATATTTTTATTTTTATCCAGTGATTTTAATTGATAAAGTTAATAATTGAAAATATTCGAATGAATGATTTTATTCGCAGTGAAGACGCTATGAGAATATCGTTCGACAACAGCAACACAATTTCCCATCCCCATGGATATTTTTTCACCCCAGGTGGGTGGTCTTGGTGGGTAAGTGACATGTGTTAGTCCTCCTGTATCGATTTTCGTATGCGTTAGTTCGCATATTGAAATATCAATATGTTTAACATGGGTTGATGCATCACGGGGTTGAGGATGACTATCGTGTCCTTGCATTACAGTGAACACGGTGTATCTCATGCAGACGTGGTTATATCATATGTTGACTCCGTGTACATACCGTAATCACAGTAATTAATATATTGGTTAAATAATAGTCGTCATTAAGGCATTTAGGATTAAGCGAGTTTTTTGGATAATTGGGGCAATTGGAGGCTGAATAGCAGCCATTCTCGAGACTAAATAGCAGTCGTTGTTAGAATTTTCGGAATTATTTCCAGCATGAAAATTGTGCTGATTCAATTCTCGATCAAATATGCCGTCTTAACGGTTAAGTCATGAAATTAGATTGGAATTATTTTTCATAATGAGGAGTAGTAGATTAACTGCTTGGTTATGGTGAAGGTAATCACTAAATTACGGATAATGGAATATATTTATGATCATAAAATGAAACGAATTTAGAATTATAACCGTTGAATTAAATGTTGCAATTCTGAATAAAAAATTACTTCTAGAAAAAGTTAATGCAATTATTTTCTACTGCGAACATTTCTTTCTTTGTTTGCAAGAAAATTAAACAGGAAATTTCTCAATCGAATAATTAAAAAAAAAATTTCGATAGTATATTGTAAACGGTCATAGAAACTTAGATAAAGTTCAACTGAATTATCTAGCGAATTTGTTAGAATTTTCTATTAAATATTTAGTGCGTATTACAATAATTATTTTCAACCCTAAACGATGACTTCAAAAAGCTTCGATAATAAATTTAAAGAACACCCAACATATCTAATTGGAGAGAAGTAAAAAATTGTAAAAAAAATGAGGGCAATGAGAAACTGGGGAAATGGGTATACAGCGCAAGTTTTCTATTTCTCATCGAACTGATCATATAGGGTACCACTGGAGACCGAAAAGCCCCCTCGAGAGTATCTCAAACGTGAGAAGTGGGTAAGATGGCAGCCAATCAAAATTTCTACCCAACTACTATTCGAGCTAAAAAGTTTATCCCTAGGATCCTCGAGTGAGGAAAAAAAATGCAGGTCATCCTCCCATTCTTGGCAGACGAAAATTTTATTCGTCGGTCGGAATTGTCGGAGGAAAAAACATACGTGTGCACGTGGATTCTCTACTCAATGTTATTGAATTACCATACGATGAGATACCGACAGGATGATAAAAAAAAATGATGGAGGGAGGAGAAAAGGAAACAGTAGTTCGATGTGTCTGCGAAACTGCGGCACTACGGCGTTGGCTACATGCCATGGACGCCCGCCACCCCCCGCTCAATGTCCTACTGCCCTTCTCCGCAGCTCTCCGCACCGCACACATGCCTCGGACAAGACCCTCTGGCCTACTGCCTGCTATTTCCCATTTACGTTTATCCTAAAGCCCGCACTTGCTCATTCCAGTCGTTCCTCGTGGATTTTTTATGACGACGTATGTCTTGGCTGTTGGACTCTGGAGAGAATATTTAAAAGAATTGAGAACAGTTTTATCGAGGCTCTCGAAATGGAAGGGCATCTCGAGTGCTTTTTTTTATATTCATTTATCCAATAATTTCCAGCAATTAAAAATCGCGACTGCAGGAGAGGAATTTTTTAGATTATTCCAATTGATCTTTTACAGTGCATTTATCAAGACATTTTCATTAATTGAAATTGATAATTACATTAGAAAACATTTTCACAAATCCGTGCATATGAAGCCTCTCGAATTTGCACTCACCTTTTCAATATTTCAAAATTTCTATGAATAACTAAAAATAATTATTTGAACACAAGTTAAGAACGTTCAGTCTAGCCTTTTGTCTCGCCTTTTTTTTCTAATTTCAAATAATAAGAAAAATGAATTCCACCCGAAGTTAAAATCCTTTCGCACGTGATTCCCCCATCTCCTTGATGCACCAACAATTGGCAACATTCCTAAAAATATTTCCAAACCGCCGGGAAGCACTCGTCGGGGGATATTTTTATCGACAGATTGTGGCGTAGGCGAAAAAACCCGGCAGATAGAAAAAAAAAAACCAATGAAAATGGGAGAAATTATGGATCACCTCACTCGAGTCGCGCGGAATGCTCTCGTTCCTTGATCCCCCAATTGCCAATGAAACTCAAAATAATGGTCAAAGGTTAGTGAGTACCTTTGAATAAAAAAAAAACTGGAATTTCATCACTCATTGGCGAGGCAACCGCAGACTCATTGGACCCCACACACCCAAATCCAAATTAACTTTGGGTATTCTGCCGCAATGCGACCACCACACGGTGCACACAGTGTTAACCTGGCGAATGGGATGGGTTCGAGAAAGGGGATTTATATTTTGTATGCCTCAAAAATTTTCAACATCGTTTGCCCTTTCACAATTATTTGACCCGGGAAAATATGCGGATAAAGCTTCGAGCCAGATAACGTGTGGTTAATGAAAATTGCGTGTTATGAAATTATGTGAATTTTAAATTGAGCGCTTCACGGAGAGTAATTATTCCATTGTATTGCGAATATCTTGTACCTCTGGGATGTCAAGAATTCCGTTAGAGAGGGGATCGGCGAGGAATGCTACGAGCAGCCAAATTAAGTCGGTTTGTCTAGTTCGCTCGTCAATGGATGGAAATTATGCAATTTGACGAGTTGTTGTTTCAATTAGTTCACGAGATTCGTGTATTTTTCAGTTATTATCTGCATTGCGTTAGGTGGAAACAGCTGCATGCAATGAGTTAACAACAATTGAGCTGTTAATCGATTTTTTAATTCATATTTTTCCACTTTACTTTGCACCCTGTATTTGTTTTCTCGGGGCATGTTTAAATAGGCGTTTGAGGAAAATTAAGCGTGCAATACGCGAATGCGATTGATCCGTTCGAATTTACAGGAAATTTGAAAGGGGAGAAGGGAGAGGAGGTTATTGTCGATCAGGTAGCAATTGCGGTCAACCCCATTATTTTTAAATTATTGGAATAAAAGTCAGGGAAACATTCTTCTTGGGATATCGAAATAATTTTTACTTCCATCTGGAGTTTTATGTCTGTTTCTAAGGACATTTTAGCTATCATTATATTGGGTCACTTGAAGTAATTGCCCTCGTTAATGAATTAGGCAGTGGAAACATTTATTGTTTGATATAAATTGAGAACAAAGATTTTCAACATTCTAATTTATAATCTATCGAACACTAGATTCTGGAGATTTTTGACGAATGATTTCCATAATTAGTTCAAGAGATTGAAGTATTTTTAGGTATTATCTGCATTGCGTTGGGCGAGAGTAGCTGCATGCAATGAGTTAACAATAATTGAGCTATTAATCGATTTTTCAATTCATATTTTTCCACTCCACTTTGTACCTCGTTTGTTTGAATGAAATAAGTATGGAACATGCGAATGGAATAGCCGAGTTCGACTTCATAGGAAATTTGAGTGGAAGATAGAGAAAAGGAGACTATTCCCGGTGAGCCGGTGATTCCAACCAATCTCATTTCTCGAAAATGAATCGTTCGTCTGTGAGGGGAAAAAATGATAGGGTTCAGTTTTTCGTTCTCCACTAGTTCCGAGGATTTCTACAATTTAATTTTTCAATAACTTTTTTTGAATCATCACTGTTCGAAATTTGAATAGAATTCAAGATGAACGCATATAGGGAATTTCGTATGTAGTCACTCAATTAATTTGGCAGACAGAGTATTTTGTGGAATATAAAATAATTTTTTTTTCGTAAAATTCAGTTGAATTTTGAGAGTATTTTGAGATTAATTAGGTAGTTAATTAAGAGATCCAGATGTCACCAAAATTTCAATGACGATCTAACAGGGAATCGTCATTTATCCCTAATTTCCAAGTTGAAAATGAAATTTTATGAATGCCTCGATCGCCACTTCAATTCCAATTCACTACATCGAAAATTCAAATGAGGTTATTGTTCACTTTTCAAGAAGTATCTAGCTATCAGAATCGATATAAATTCATCATTTGGTCGAATTGCAACCAATTCTATTTTCGAAATTTTATCGTCCGAGAAAGTGTAACGAGTGGGAAGTTAAGGAGCGACTGATAGACGTTGCATACCGAGAACCCAGTAGCCTCTCATTGCCGAGTGTAAATATTGATTCGCTTGCGATTAGATTCAGTGGCTTGATTTTACCGGGTACTTTTCATCATAAACACAAATCACAACCCCGGGATCAGTAATAATAATCAATCTTAATTTATCATTAACGATTCCGGTTAGGTTATTATATGAAGAATATGATTAATGCGAGTAATTAGTTAGCAGTTTTTTTCCGGTGAGGGGACGCCACGAGGGAATACCAAAGTTGGGGCCATTTATTGTTGATAAAAATAGAAAATAGTGTTTGCTTCATGGTCAGTGAATATCAAGGGGAAAATGTGATATTCGAAATTGGAAGTATTACGTGAGCGTCACGCAACTGAAATGAGAGCCGACTGCGTAATTTGGTGGAATTCGTGTAATTGGAATATTCGGCAAAGGTCGAATAATTGGGGTTTTTTTGAATTGACTCTGGGAAAAATGGTGATTGTATTTCTGCGTCAATTGACTAATTGATGTATGTTTTAGATGAAGTTTCAGTTTTAGTTTTCATTGAAAAATAGTAAATCTTTCAATTTCAATTTAACAGCGAACATTAAAATCAAAATGAATTCAAGATTTTATTAAAAAACACATCATGAAAACCATGTAATCCGCCCTTAGGGCATATTTCCGCAATTTTTCATGTAATTCGTGTTAAAATTATTCACCAGGAAAAGCACAATTTCCTTTACATCAGTATCAAGCACTAAATGACATCCTGAAGCCCTCGAATATCCAATTGTAACAAAAATGTCCCCTTCCGAACGATGAAATACACCCGTAACCCTCCGATTCCTGTCCAAAACCGAGGGTCCCGGTGCAACAATTCATTCCCTCCCAATGACATACTTCCACCAGTCAGTGGGAAGTAATTTAGCAAAATTTGACACATGCAAGTGCGATCGATCTCGTGGTATGAATTATAGACAATACGTGACCCACAGTACGGAAAAGGGTGTCTCTAAACAGTGTGACCCAATGTGAATAATGAATGACGACGAACCGTGAATAAGAAAATAACTCAATTAAACTCGTCTCATTAATGCATGTCCGCTTACATCTGACGGTGAAAATGGGAAGTTCAATTTCAGCTCGTGTAGTAATGATGAATGAAGTATTGTACACACGTGTTTTGTCACCAGGTTTTCCCTGTTGATAACGATAATTGTCTCGAATGAGAAATTGAAGGGAAGAAATTTAATTTGAGATATGTTTTAGTCGATGAAATTTTGTTGATTAAAACTAATTATTTCCTTATTTTTAGAGTGAAGTATTGTTCCCGAGTGGAGGAATACGATTTTTAAAATTTTTAGATCGTGTGCAATGATCCGAAGAAATATCAAATTTCGTCAGATTAAACTCAAATTCAGTTCAATTGATTTGTATTTGTTGAAATACTAATATTTATTTTTGCCAAATATCTCAGAAATTATCTAGATGAGATTATTTGTTCAAATATTTCTTGTAATGTGTACTATCTCAATCAAAGAAATACCGAAAAATTCCCGATATATTTTAATTTCTACATTTCTGGCTTAGAATCCTTACACTATCATCTTGGAAAAAATCAACATGTCAACCCGCTGCATACAACCAAGAAAAAAAATGACAAATCGTCAATAACTGGTACTACTATCGTCAGAAAATTAATTAATCATCTTTAAAACAGCTTTTATGATACTACCATAGCCTAAAGGATACCTCCGCCACATTATACTAATTGCTCCCACAACATAATCGCCAAACCATATCAGCCCCATCGACAGTTCCCACCCCGAAAAACTCTTCTCATGCACCCACCCCGATAAATTACATCTAATAGCATCCACAACCAGTCTAATAATCCTCACAAGCCTCTTTCCCACGTCACCTAAAAATTCAAGGTCACCGCCATTCCCACTTGACTAATCCGGAGACCCCGTGCATCTAGGTCACTATCATGAAAGAAAAAAAAACTCAAATAATTCATTACCTCCCATCGCCTTCGTCCGCACCATGCCGGTGGGGGCATGGGTCCTGCCTCGGTCTGAGGACAGGGGTCAGCCCCCATTTCTCGATGAACTCGATGCGGGAAATCTTGGCGTTTCGCGGCGGTTACGAGAGGGGGCGACTCCCCCTCCCGAGCCCCATGCCCCCGTGCGCCGCACCCCCGCAACCCACTGCAATCGGCTGACCGCCCTTGCCCCACCGACACCCGCACCAGCACCAGGAGCCCACAGCCACCAAAATGGCTGCTTCTTCCAGGGGCCTACTAATCCCAAATATCCGTGCGTCAACTTGATATCACTTTGTGCTAACAAACACACCCACAATTGACAATTTTCTCCATTTAAAATCTTACTTATTCAAATTGAGTTATCTCTCATGATAAATTCATGGCAAATCCATAACACCCATCGCCATGCCTCGATAGCGCTGTCAGGGCGACACCGTCACCATCATCACCATCAAATCAATCACCACAAGCCACCCCGACTACTAAACACCGATTGAAAGAAGGGTTAAAAAACGCGCACGAAAACACGTCGAACGACTGTGGCGACAACGAGAAACGAGGATACAAACTACCACCAGAGGCGCCCAATGGCAATGATTCCTCTCGTTGTCGTCCAAACCGTTGGGGAAGGGAACAGGAGAGGGTAGGAATAGAAAGCAAGAGAGTGAGAGACAGAGAAAGAGCAAGAGAGAGAGAGAGAGATAAATTTTGGAGACCCCAACGACTTCACCTTGCCTTTCTACCACCCCACACCGGATTATGGATCGACGGGGCTTTTTCAGGGGGGCTGCAGAGAGATAGAGCGAGAGTGGGAAGGAAGGAATGAAGAAGGAATGGTACGACGTCGAGCGGCGATGTATTAAACTACCCCGAAACGGCCACTTTCTCCGGATACCTCCGCACTACCACCACCAGCTCCAAAATTCCCCCCACCGCCCCCAAATCTGGCGTTCAGCTGCGCCCCTCTACCCTCAGACAACCGCGTCTATGTCCTCGCTTTTGTCAAACGGCCGTCCCGAAGTCCCCGAATTTTGAATCTCGCCCCAAACGAATGGTGAAAAAAATAAAAACAACAACAACAACAAAACTAGTGTCACTGTGTCACGCCACGAGTCGTGACGACGACTCCCAACGTCCCTCTAGGTGTATCCATCTCACCACTGAAATACTGTACGCCCTCTTCTCCCTCTCTGTCTCTTGCGCACTGCTCGATCACTTTAGCTGGAAATTCTGGCGTTTCAATCGCCTTCACATATCCATCGAGGTATTCTCAACGATTGTCTTCTTGAGTTTATCTGTCACCTCAATAGGCGCGATATCGTCATCCCTAACCCCCGGCAACAATGAATGTCTCTGGTGGCTTATCGCACCTTCGACCCGGAAAAAAATGATAACCAGACAAATGGGATCCTCAAGGATGCCAAAGAAACACACGATTGTCGCGCGGTAACAGCAGCCACTGCAACGCCGGCGTACCTCTCCCGGTGTTCAACCACTGGTGCTCATCAATCTTCAGGTTTTTCACTTGTACAATAGTCTCACGCCTCGCCCGTTACCTCATGAACTACTTCGTCAAATCAGGTATTGATTCGTTGCACTTTGGCGATACGAATTAGTTTGCTTCGCGATTTGTCACGAACCTAGATGTGAACGAATGCCAATACACGGCGGTTAAGCGGAATGAGTGTAAGCTCCAAAGCTTTGGATGGAGCTTTGCAAGGCCGCGGTGCGCTGGCCGCCTGCGTGCCTGCCAGCCTGCCTGCCTGTCAGCCTGAGTTGCGCGCAATCCACTCTACAATCCTCCCCCTCGCGCCGCTCATTTGCTAACGCCACCTGCCTCCATCATCCTCATGGCTCCCTCTTTCGTCTCTTCGGCTCCCCACCACAGACGCTCACCCACTCGTGTTGTGCTCCCAACTGCGCTCTCTCACTCGTTTGCTATTGCGCTGGGGGCTTCTCGTTTCAATGGATCTGCCGAATACACACGAGACCGACTCACTTTTGCGTTGAGGTCCTAACCTCTTTGAGCCATTTTTACACTTTTGGGGGCTTTGGTGACCTCTTATTCGGCTATTTTTGGGGATTTGGGCCATTTTGGATTTTTGGGGGCGGGGCAGGGCTTCGAGGGCTTGACGTGATAAAATGTTCGCGGCAGATTGACTGCTGATTGGATTTTAGAGAGTTGGAAGGATGATTTTTTTTTATCCTTTTGAGAGGTAGAGCATCTCGAAAATGAATGGGTAGAGTTGGCTGTGGGAAAAAAGTATTATTGCATTGTTTTTAATTTTGGAGGCAAAAATCCAAGAATGGTAAATGATAACGATATTGGAATGTGAAATATGCACGAATTGAGGAGATATTGTATTCTCAATTTGGTAGTTAAGTAATTTTTGATATTTACAAATATACAATAGAAAACATTTTTGAGAATATTTTAAAACTACTGTGAAAATATAATTTTCTGGAAATTTGTATATTTGTTGGCATGAATGTTCCTCTAACTAAAGACGATTAATTTATCATTATGAGAATTGAAGAATACTTGAAGCTTCGCTGATTCATTGTCAATCGTCACGTGTGATGTCTTTAGGAGATGCAGCAAGCTGAAAAGACCTTAGGTCTGTGACGGTGATAGGTCTACTATTCAATAGAAGTAGTAGAAGTAGAGGATCGAAATGAATTTCACGAAACGGAAATTGCTCAATGAAACACACATATCTACTGCTGAAAATTAAAAACTCCGACAATTTTCATCTGACGAAAACTACATTCACTTGAGCTTTCTTGCTGTTATTCTAATTATTGAGTCAATTTTTAAAACAACAGTCGACATAATAATATTAATACCAATGCATAGCAATATTCAAAAAATATTTTGTTCCTCGACAATCCAAAAAAGGTAATTGAGTTGACAAAAAAATACGATTCCGAGTCTAATCAAGAGTTGTCAAAAGTCTCCATGGCCTGCAATCATCTTCTAATTCATCGAGAGCACGCCGTTACCTCAATTAACTCCCCCAACTCTCTGAAACTTTAGTGAAAATAAATTTCAAGTTGCCCGTAAACAATTTTAATCGTTACGGGCGAGAGAAAGTGGATAAGGTACGTCATCGACAGACGATGTCGATGTAAAATAAGAAAGCGTTAACACGTAACAGTACAACATCCCACTATTAATGTGAGACGGAGAGCAGAAAAAAACATTACGAAACCCAGAATTTCTACAAACCCCTACATATTCATTACCAAAATGAAAAATCTGCGAGTTGAATCTAAAAATAAGATTTCGACTCACCCGCAGTATTTCTGAAAAGTCGTTACAATTTCCACCAATCTTATAATTTCTAAAACAACAATGCCTGAAAATTTGGTGGAAACTAATGTAAACCTCTCTCCACACTCAGAAAAAAATTATATTCTGCCCGTGAAATATTCTTTAGACGACATAACGCAAATTTGCTCGCACAATTGAGCTTTAAATTACTGTCCTAAGAATATTTAATCAGGAAAATTGTCTATTTTTTTCAATGCGAACAAGTTCAATACACATATGAGAGAACAAGGGGAAAAGGTAAGTCATCCGCAGACACTGCCGATTACGTAAGCTCCGAATTATGTAGAGCGACGTGCCTCCAGGAGATGCAAGAAGATGAAAAGACGTTGGGTATGTGACAGTGGAAGCTCCCCTAGTCAAGTGGGACGAAGACCATAAGAAAAATCACGGAACGGCGAAAGGGGGGGGGGGGGCGGAAAGTTGGTGGGCGCCCAGCTGGTGGAAGGGGAACGCGCGCCGAAGCGGACAAGGGTGGAGTCGTTTCTCGTCGTTCGACGAGAAAAACGTGACGATCGCTCTCAGAACTCGCGTGTGTGTGTGTGTGTGTATGTGTGTGTGACGTTTGAAAAATGAGGGGAAGGGGGGAGGGGTTGAAGCCGGAAGAGAAAGGGGGTGTGAAAGCACAAAGAGATGCACACGCAGGTAGAGGCGGCGTTGGCCATGTCGAGGATCGATGGGGAAGTTTTTTTTCTACTGAAATAATGATTTTTCCGCGCGCATTTTTGACACGGGGTTATGCTAATTAATCCTGAGGTGAGTGTAGACGGCCAATTAGGATCACAGGAATGAATGAAAAATCATTCCAACGTGAGGAGACGACGGGGAGGGAGAAAAATAAAATGCAGGTAATCTTTATTTTTTCTTCTCCTTTTTTTGGTCTCTGGTAACACCGGGCCTCACCATGTTACGGTACAACGCTGGCGGTTCAGGCGGCACACGAGGTCGTGAATTTTCGTGGATATTCGCCGTCATGCGCACTCGCACTTTCTATGATAGGAGGGGGTGACAGGTTTTTGATAAGCGCGCGCAGAAACGTGCTTACGATGTTATATAGATGGTAATGATGCAAGAGAGGTGGGAATGCGGGTGACTGAGGGATGGAATAAAAATTATGTACATGTGGAAGAATTTTTGATACGGTGAGAAAATAGCACCGAGTCTGATGTTAAAAATTCCCATTCGGTAATGGAATATGCAGACCAATCGATAAACGGTTACGAGATTTTGACGTTCGCTGGGGGATCAAAATTAGGTAAATCTCCTGAATCTAGAAAAGAGGGGTTCTGTAGGCTGAAAAATATGGTAATTATGAAAAAATTATGTGAAAAAAAAGTAGATAATTTATAATTAATGAGAATTTAAGAATGAGGTGGTGCTGAATGTTTATGTCTGCACAGACAAAATTATAAAATTTTTAAAGTGTTTGAGGATGTGAGAAATTTTGTGTTTAAACATTTAAAATTCTATTGAAATTCCAGTGAAACCTGAATATGCTTTTAGCCACTGTCAACTATTTATCCTCCATCAGCGAAAATGATGAAAATTATAAAATTTTAATGTTCACCCGCCCAAGTAATTGTCGAAATGATTTCGCCACCTGGCAAAAGTGCTTAATCAAAAAGAAACAAAGAAACGAGAGAATTTCATAGGCATATTAGCGTCAGAATGCCGCGGCATTGATTCTGGGAAGGGTCGGGACCACGCGGCATGGCCAGCGAGTAACACAGAAACCTGAGTGAAGTGATGGTGGGGGTGTACACGAGGAGGGAAAGAGACAAGGCCGTGTGGCGCTGATGCTCATCGCCCTCCGAGTCCTCCTCTCCCTCCTCTTGTGCTGCTAACCCAGTGTCCTGTCCTCTCTCACTTCCACCCAAGCGACTACGCGCACAATCAATACACCCTCCTGCCCGCCACCCCCCGCCCCCACACTTTCTACTGCTGTTATACTCAACCCCGACCCCGCCACACCCCACCTGATCCTTCGTCCACACCGCCGAACAGCCACCCGCACCACGCGCACGCCATCTGTATCGGTGTTATTTTTTTCAGGCAGGGATGCAATATTAGAAAATTGTTTCTGAAGTTTTACGGTAAAATTTTTTTATCATTTTTAACAACTATTATTTTGCATGAAATTTCCATGTACTTGTTACTGAAAAAGCGGCTGAATTCTCCAATATTCAACGCTGAGAGAAACAATTTACTCGGTGGAAAAATTATACGGTCCGCATCAGTTATTTGGGGCAATTTAATCAGCTTTATATGAAAAAAAATTGGAATTCGTCGTGAAAATAATTATTATTATTCCTACGGAAATTATCATATTTTGATGGATTTTATTTTCAGCGTGTACAAGTAAAATGACGTAACATAACAAATTATCTCGTGCTTGAACCACATCTTCATTCAATGGAACTTATTTTTTATGTCAATGAATGAAATCGTAATTTTCAGCTTCACGTGACAAGGGAAATTATAAAGTACTTCGAGAAGTCAGTCACCGATTTTTTGCGCTTTGCATTTCGAAGTGATATTCAATTTGACAATGACCTTGAGAGTTTTAGATGTCCTTCAAATTTCAGGGATAGCCCAGCCAAATTGTTGAAGAACAGGGAAATAATTTTAAATATTTTTTATTTAAAATTGACAGTTTGCCTTGCGTTCCGCATCAAATTGTGAATTTTTTCCCCAATGAATTTTTGATAGTTTAATTTCTTATTTTGTTATTCTTTATCAGATTAAACCTGGGGTTGATCTCGTATTTCCTCGTGCCATCTTGAGATAATTCATAACTGGACCCTCTAGAAGTATTTCTGATGGTCGATTAGGCCTACACATTTATTCTTTCTAGATAAAGTCCTTCTTTATGTCCCCTTGAGAGGGGAGAGTTAAAAGGGGAGGGAATTGCTGTTTCTATGCTGGTGGTGTATCATTTCTTTAAACATATGAAGGATGAACGGAATGTTTTGTGCTGCTATTATTCGACACAAGAACTCTAGGGTCCAGGACTCATCATTCTTTTGATCCAAGGGTTTTGTCTTCGGTCGCCAAGAGGGGAGCAGATCATTTTTATGGAGAATTCGGGGAGGGAGAAGTGTCAGAAAGTTTTCAGGTAGGGAGACAGATCATTATGTCCGTGATTATGATTGATGTGTTGATAAAAATAATAGTGCGAGGGTGGAATTGATCCAGCGGTAAAATGGTGAAAGGTATAAATAGAGGGAAATGAAAGAAGTTAATTTTACAAATGTCGTTGAACTTGAAAAAAATTCTATTTGTAGGCCCTCATTTGGTGCGCCAAAATGCCCAATTCTAGTGTTCTCATTAAAATTCAAAATACCGAAAGATTAATAAAATTCACTGGAACTTTGAGAGTAATAATAATTCCCCAAACAATATTACGAGTATGAATGAATAAAAAGTTGATGTAAAAAATTTTGTTAATGGTGAGAAAATTCGTTTCGTTGATAATTTTGAGTAAAAATCTCAATTCTAGATAAATTATATTCAATTATAAAAATTCTGATGCACATCAAAGCTATCTCTTGTCAATTTAAACAACCACTTTATCATTTATAGACAAACAAAGAATGTCAGTAAAATGAATCGTTTTAAATTACCTCGTAAATTTATTTGGACACAGTAAAAACTGATAATCCCCAAAATTATAAAATGCAACTCATCTCCGAAGGTATTAAAAATTCAATAAATGTCTGCTAATAACCTGAGAAGAACAATTCCTAGAGATTACTCCAAGCCTCCAACTGATTTTTTGCAGCGTCCACATTTCCCTCCCCCCTGAAAATTTAAAACGCCGAGCGGCCAATAAAATTCATATGAACTTTCAGACAAACTCCTGAAACTGATGGTCCGTGTAATCTTCCGGCAAAATGCCAGAATGAAAGATTTACGAGGATATCAATTTAATCCACTGAGTATTGAACATGTAACTAGAATCGATTTTGCGATGCGAAGAAATAGCGGAAAATTATTAGAAAGCAAGTGCTGATTTTACACAATTTCGAGTGATTGACCAGAAGTGGAAGTGGCTATGAATTAAATACTCGGAAAACTTGCGCAATCTTGTGATTCCCAATGAGAGGAATGAGGAAAACTGCTGAGCTTTCCATCCGCCACTTGCGATGAGAGAAAACGGGAGGGGAGTCGAAGAGGGACGAGACGTCGCAATATCGTCAGATAAATTACCAAACCACTATCGCAGGAGAGCGTAAGGATATATTGCCGTCGAGGGAAGTGCTTTAAAATTTCTGCTATCGTAAGACTCTCGTGTATTGTATTGAACGATGCGAAAGGGGTTTTACGCGCTTTTTTCGGATCTTTTTCTTTATCCAGGGGGAATGGCATGCGTTAGGGGCTGACTCAGTCTACAATTGAGAGACACCGCATTCATTGTGGCAATTTTCTGGAGAAAAACGCTATAACTTCATTTGAATTGCCAACTGTGTGCATTTAAATTCAGTTCACGATTGAATCATCTATGAAGTCAATTGGATTTTCAGTTCGTGTGCCATCCCAAACTCTCGTTTGCATGAAAAATTGTAATAAAATGTTTAAAATTCAATTTTTTGTCAAGAATATTCGATTAAAAAAAATTTTTGTCATTAATTCTACGAAGAAAAATAATACAATGTCTACAAAATAATCCATGCATTACTTCTAAATCAATTATCTTTTAAAATCATATAAAAATTAATAAAATCCCAATAAAAAATTACGCTTGAGTACAATTGCTTCATGTGCCATCTATTACGGATTATTATTTCATTCATTTGATGGCACTAAAAATGCGGATACACATAATGCGTAAGATTGAATGAAAGTTGAATAAAAATGTATTAATTTCAAATGAAGTGAAAAAACTCTTTAAAGCATTTGTTTGGATGCAAGGCACTCGACGTATCCTTTATCACACTAAAATTTCATAGAACACTCTAAAAATATTTTCTGAATATTTTTATAATAATAGTGAATATCCAGGGCACCCAGAATTTCCTCTGCAACGCGACAGTGGAGACACGCCAAAAGCACGTCACGTCCGCATAGCTATCTCCCCATTGGAAAATATAATTCCGTATGACTCAGATTTTTCCACTTTGACCCATTCCTCCTCGGAAATCGCCTCCGGAATCTTGAAATTTCATTAAGCCCTCGACGCAACCTAATATCTCCCAATAATGTCCCATCGCCGATTGTTTGTTCGCTAACAAAAAAGCTCGAGATGAACCGGGCGGAGATACCACTCGAGAGAACAAAAAACAACCGCTTGGGAGAGAGAGAGAGAGACAATGGGCCACGTGCACTCGATGATTGATCTTCAGTCGGGGTTGTTTAAGGCTGAGTGAGTGGTAGCTCGAGTGCCAACATTTACAGCAACCGGAGATCAGGGGCCAAGGACTTGAAGAGATCCCTGGGTTCTCTGCCAAAAGACAATATACAGGTATATCAGTTGAGGCTGTGGGTAAAGTGATGCCTGGACTAGCTCAAAATGTTTTAAAACCTCCAAAATCTCTCTTTCATTCCCACAGATAGGCTTTTTTTGAAAATAAATAGTGTCCCATCAGCCAAAAATGAATGAATTACAATAAAAATTGTGTGAAAAATTCACAATTTAATTATTACGTCGAAATAAATTGTGAATTTCATTGACGCTCTTTTCTGAAAATGACCAGTGATGGAGAAAATTGAATACTCTAAATTCAAACGATCCTTCCAGTATCATTTCATTGAATCAATACTTTGGCAAAAAGGAAACAATTATTTTCTCAAACCAAGAAACCACTGATATTATATAACATCGAAAAATCAATTGAACTGTTAATATCATAAATTCAACCGGAGCATTGAATTATTTTTACAAAAACCTCCAATTCAGTGTTGCCCCAAAAATAAAAAATAACCGATACAAAATATTAGCCTTCAATAGACTGATCTTAATGGACTCAGAATTTGAAACAAATAAAAACTGTATCACAACGTCTTATAAAAAGCTCACATAAAAAAATTTCTCACTAAAAATCCTTCGCCATTTCGTTGTATCCAATATTTCAAATTGAGACATTTATAACAAAACCTATAACTCGAAAATATCTCAAGAAAATCCATCCCCCATTTGACCCATTTGCACTGCTCCAGGAATTGCGAGGAATAAATGGAGCGAAGACTGAAGGCTAAACGAGAATCCCACTGGCCCTCTCCCGTTGAATCGTCGATCGCTCAATGAAATTACGTTGCTCCGTTAAATTGCTTCTCCATAGACGAGAGTTACCTCACTCACTCCTCCCTCACTCCCCTCTTGGCGCACCCTCTGCGCCCCGCCCAGCCGAAAATTTTTCCCCTTCTCATCACGTCAAAAGCTCAAAGCAATCGTTAGAGTGAGAATCGTCGAATCGTGTCAATGCGAATCCGCCGGTTGACTGGGGTACTTTTTTAAACAAAAAAAAAAAGGGTCAAATGAAAGTGTGCTATGGGGTTTGCGTCATACCCCAACAGAGTCCATTCACCGGCATCTCGTTGTCGAAGGTAAAACACTGGCTGAAACGACAACAGCGACGGGAGGGGAGAGGGAGGCTATGTCGGATAAAATCTAGGTCAGCATCCCTGTTTTCCCTTGGCGCAATGAGGGAGCCTCCTGGTAAACGGCCCGCCCCTGTACACGCTGGTACTCTTGCACTCAGTGAATGCGGCCAACCAGCGTTATACATCAATGAAGTATCAAGAACGGCTCGTCGTTTTGCGGTTAGGAGATGCAATGACGGCCCACAGAGCCATGGGAACGAAGTTTATCTGGGCCAGTGACCACTGTGACATTCTGTTCACGTGACTTCGATGGATGCTCAATGGAGTTTATCGGGTTTATTGATAGGTATGTTGAGGTCTCTGATGTGATGGGTGGTAATCAATTTGAGGGGCGGATACTGGAGGATTTTTTGGCAGGGCTCAGTAGTAATTTCGGAAAGTGATACTTTGAATAGTCTGGGGGTAGTGAGAATGACGGATTGATATGAAAGATGTTTAAAGGAAATTAACGAAAATAACCGGAAAGAAATAGAAATGTCATATTGTTAAAAATTACAAGCCCTTTTATGATAATTCCAGGAGCAACCGAGTGGAAATTTGACTCTGTAATATCAGGTGCTGATCCAGTTGTTGGATTGCAACTTGATCAGTTATGTTCCGGCTTCGATATATCAGGACTTGATTCGGCTTGACAGATCCATATTTGATCAAGCCAAACGCATTAGTACTTGAGAACTGTCATCAAAAATATTTATTAATGATAATTAATTCAAAATTAGGAATGACTCTTTTTTTTGTTTATATGAAATTTATTAATGAAATTCTATCGTATTACCGCTGAAAAAAGCTAGTGATTTTTGGTGACGTTGGGGATCGAACCGGGAACCCCTAGCAGTAATCAATCTTATGCCCGAACCACTCAACTATAACGCGATTATTATTTTGCCTATACGATACATATTAGGGATATTTTCTTATTTCAGAATTATTTATTACCTGATCGATTCGCACGTATATTCTAAAAGCAAAAATTTGTTTAGTTGAAAGTCACCCATTAGACAATAACCAATTGTTTAAATAAATCAAGTCCAGATGGGTTCTACCGTCAGGAAGGATGGGGAATCGAACCCGGCACCTTCCGATTACTGGTTGGGTGCTCTTCCCATGTGGACTATCTGAGTATATACTGATTTCCATTTCAATTATCTATCAATTTAAGCCATCATTTTTATAGTACGATAGTGGAATTAATGGATGGGAAGAATTTTTGATAGGTGGGAATTCCTTCTCAATATTTCTACATTTTTTTTTATCACTTGATCAGTCCAGACCGCCACCATATCAAATCCGGATCAAACCTCAAGCGCGCCTGACGTAATGTCCACCCGGGTAATATTCTAAGAGTGTCCGAAGAAAAATGGAATCCGCCAAGAAATTATTCCGCCCCCACCAATAACAACATCACCCAATTTCGAATGATCTATTTCCCAAATGCCTCATCCCACTCTTCACCGATAATCGATACCAGAATTTCAGTCGGCCGGGATAAATGACCCAACCGCTAAATAAAAAAAATTATAAAATTAGTGACACTTGTAAGAAAAATTATTGACGTCTAGTTTGTTTTATTAATCAGTTAACCAAGTTTTCGAAGTCATTAGATATTTTTCCCTGAACGGCCGTATAACTTCGACGGAGCAGATAACAAATTGTCCTAATCGGTTAAGTACTTTTCTCGAAACTGCCAAAATACTACGAGCGTACCAATCGGTTAGATAATTACTGAAAATGTCGCTACGTGCAGTACATAATATCATTAGCGGTTAGCGTGCTGCATCAGCCCTTCGGATAGCTACAGTCGAGTATGAGTTTCCGTTGCCCGCGTTGTCATCCACCTATAGCCCGAGTGAATTGAGGAGTCCACACTGGCATTTCTAGACGGTAAACAGATTGGATTATTTATAATAATTCGGTCATTGCCACAGGTTTACTCCGATCCCCCGCTATCCGATCATTGACGTCAAAGCGCCGAAGGTAAATCCATAGGCGTTGGGTTTCACGAGGTCGAGAGTGCAGTAACACTTTGGAAATTCTTCCCCTATCTTCCCCTCCTGCCTAGAGAATAAAATAAGGAAAACGGAAGTTGACTTCGTTGCTCTCCCCTCACCACCCCATGACCATCTATTTTTGGGTTGTTTTACTAGCCTCCTAGGAACATAAAAAGGAATGAATTGATCTCTATCGATCCAAACAAATACTGTCTGGTATCTTTAGTGTCGAATGGTATTAATAGACGAGAACCTTGTGGTCAGTCTGTTACGTCGAGCGACTTGATGAAACAAACCAAAGATTGTCTAGTTTGAAGGAATCGAAGGAGGAATGGTTTATTTTCTTTTTCGGAGCTTCAGTCGTCGGATATAATCAGCATCGAGTGGAGTAAACCACTTGGGAATTTCTGAGGAGCACGGTGTCAGTCTTGAGTCATGTTTGTTAGTATTTAGACTGCAATTTCTGGCACTAGAAAGTTTTTCAGCCGATGCATTGGCAACAGAAAGCGTTTTGTTAGGCTGTTTTGGGGTATCTTTCTAGACTAGCTTCAGAATTTTTTCTATTGTTTGTACTTTTGTACCAACAATTATATCTAAGTTTTCATGTTGTAAGATTAGGCTGAAGAATAGTGAACGCATGTATTGATCAGTAAGTTGAAACAATAGTAGTTCTAGCAGACGTTTCAATTTGGCAATGTGAAACTGGATGGACTACATTGTTTTAGTTCTTCTCTTTTCAAAACAATCAATGACAATTTATTATGAAAAGAAGAAAATTCTTCGTGACGTCTCAACTAGGGATTTTTAAGAGCCTCAAATGGTGACTAGAAAATTGCAATTTTAGACGTGAAAATCTACAGTTGATCCATATAGTCTTCTTATCAGATATCTTCGATATCTAAAAATAGCAATATTGCCCTTCTTATACATGCAATACGCCCGATAATACATTCCGCAAAATTACCCTACACGCCCTCAACTAATACGAAAGGAATCTGCATTTCGCGTGCCATTGAATACAGTCGACTTGTGTCACATGGTAAATTTGGCCACGTGCTCTCTCCATCACCCACACTTCCCTTCATCCAGCTGGCGTGAGATGGCGCTGAGCGATACATCCCTGACTGCGATATCGACGTCACTGCACCAGGTGACCTTACGCCTGGCCGTACTTTCCACCACTTCCACTTCTTCCCTTACACTTCAGATAATATGGTTACCGTTGTATGTTTTTGTTATTTATGGTAATGGAATTATCCTCCCTCGTTCGCACTAATTAAGCCGCGAGCATGATGACGGCGAGGGGGGGAGGACAAGGGATGAGTCTTGAAGGGGTCGCGCCGAGATTGAGCGATTTTTTCACCCGAAGAAGGGTGTGAGGTGGGGCGGAACTACTGGAGGGTGAAGAGAGTGGCTTGTGGATTATTTGGGGATTTTTATGAGCCTGAGTAATTAGAGGGACAAGTGTGGCATGGACGGGCCAATGACGGGGTATTAGCAACTGGGGTTGTCCTCCAGTCTACAGTGCGCAATAAACTTTTGATGGGAACTCATGGGGGGGGCACCTATCTGGGCTACCACATCGACGAAAATTGATACTCGTACTTCTGAAGTGCAAATAAGTTTCTGACGATATTTCGTTCACATCTATATACCCTCGGGGATTAGTTCTGTGGTACATATTGTGCTTTGTTTTTGGATCGATTTGAGGGCGTTTGGGAGGGCGAGAGTTCACGCAGAAAAATAATTGGAGGTGTTCATGTATAAAAATCGTAAATTATGCTCTTAATAGTTTACGTTTTGCGCCGGCGTAATTTACGGGAAAAAGACGGCTTTCAATAGGGGCGAGTGGGGCGAAATGGAACGATTTTAATTATCAACAACTCGGAATAGTCCGAGTAGAATTGAATGACTTTTTTCATACTGAAGCTAAAAGCCTGAGCTTTCATATGAATTCAAAAATTATTGATTTAAAAAAAAAATTCAATTACACTCCGAGCAATACCGAGTTATTGTCAATTAGAGACCTTCAATTTTGCGTTGACCATTTCTTTGACCATTTGTACAATTACAGTTGGAACTCATACTTTTTAATGAACTTTCCCTATCGCGCCGGAGTTGCAGACTTGATTTGACAAATCTTGGTGTCATATCAGGGGCGGTTCCGGTGTAAGTACGGTAATCTTGATTAGGCTTGCCGTGGCTTTAATTTATCAGGGCTTGTCCCCGGAAGCTTGATACGCATAACAATCTAAGTTCCATCCGGCAATCTTGAGGGAGTTTTTATCAGGGCCGTATTTGAATTGTATGATGACAAAAAATCTAACATCAGGTGTGGATATGGTTTTTTTGCCGACGCCTGCCTTAGATCAAATTTGTTAGGACATGATAGGACCAGGCTCCGCTAGCCGGATATATATAAAGTTTAAGTTTCCTGTATACAGGATGATGTGACAGGAGAGCATACATGGCCTTCCTTTTGGTAAAGCAACTTGACTATGTAGCGTGGTACTACGCTAGCCAAACTGGAGACGTTTTCATAATCGATGTCATTGCTCTGCTCCATTTAGTGTATTCGGATATGTTGACACTAATTCTTTTTTCAAACGAAATAAATTAAGAAAATACACTCTGAAATGAGTGGAAGACCTAAAGATGATTCGAAAAATCCAAAACGTGCACTCGGACGTGAACCGATTCGACATCATCAAGCCGAAAAACGTAGTCAACAGGTGAATAAAACGAGATCATTATGGGATGATAATGAATCCATTGACTGCCCTACTCCAATAGATGGACAACATGTTGGAGCGGAGTGTGGACATAGCGACAGCATCAGTGACAGTGAATCCAGTGGTAATGCTGTGGAATCTGTATCCACTAATGCAGATCTCTCGGAAAATGACCTCGACCTAACCTCCGTTTCTTATAAATTTCGCAGCGAACCAAATACATAAAAATTGACGGACCAAGAAAGTCGAATGACTTTGGGACTCAATACCGACAATTGCGGTGACCAAAACATTGAAACATTGACCAATTAAATTGAATCAGTTTTGAAGTGGGCGAAGGTGATGCTGAGATTACAGAAAAGCTACCCGACTACCAACGTCCAGTCCGTGCAGAATTTAATGAGTGGTGCCATGATGATGTAGAGTAATGTTCCAGAGATGGAGACTTTAATAGCACCGACGAAGAACTGGATATACGACCTGCTAGTGTAATTGAAGGTGTGGAAGATTTTGAAGAGTCCCTTGAAGATTACAACGAGGACCAAGTTGTACGGCTAAGGGCCTGGGTAAGGTGACCAGCTAAGGACATGAGGAAGGGTACCTTTGTCCGGGCCGGATACCTCCAACCCATTACAGTCTTGACCAGGGCCGTATAAAGTTCACAGACATGGACCTGATGTCGGGAATACGGCAAACTGTACCCGGGCCGCACATGATGCGGCTCTGAATTTCTAGTGCGGTGAATCGTTTGGGAATTTTTTGAGTAGAAAGTAATTATTTAAAGAGAAACTGTTTCACGTCGTCATTCACTTTTTCGTACATAGAATATTAGAACCCTTTGTATTTAATTATCGGTACGGAAAATAAATGCGAATGACGCTTCTGACGGAATTCTCATGTCTATTAGATGATACACCATCCACGAATCATCTCTCATTTTGGTTATTTCCGATTTTGGGATTTGAAAAGGAATGAGATGAACGCGAAGGATATTGTAAAATATTGGAATACATAAGGATGAGTTACTGGCGCATCCAACGAGCGGCCAAATTTCCTGACTGAATTTTGTTCCGCGCTGAATCCGAGCCCAAGTATAACGGATCCACTCTTACAATTGGACAGACTATAACTCACATACCCCGTTACTCCTGCCACCCCCCGCTCCAGTGGTTCTGGATGCACTGCCTCCAGGAGTTATGAAATTCCAAAACAATTTCGATTCTTCGATTTCTTTGCGAGCCCCGGGGAGCTCATTTGTCTCGATGGAGTGCTCCCGGGGATCCGGCCGGCGCGAACAATGCAGATTCGGTTCGGAGCAATTGACAAAGTTTGGGGCGTCGCTAATTAAATATTTTGGCGCCATCGGGTACGCGGGGGAGGTTAATCACACGAGTGAAAGGTCGAAGTCACTAATCAGTGGATGACGATGGGAGTCGATCTGAAGGAAAACTGCTGTGGGTGAGAATTTACTGGCACACGAAAGTATTCGTTCGTCAATTTCCAAACCCGTGGAATTTTTCATTAGATCCTTTTTTAAAGTGTCAAAGTAACAATCGACTTGATATTATGTCGAGAAGCGCCGCGAAGTATTAAAATTTTTAATAATTCAAAAGTATTTTGATTGGGGGATAATTCAAATTTTTTGACAGCAGGAAAACGAAAATTTATATCTTCATCTGAATTTTCATTATTCTCTTAATTTTTCTGGAATAACGAAACTTCAATTGATGAGAATAAATTTTTTATGAATTAAATTGTGACATTGCAGACTAAATTTTGATTTTACCAACTTCAAAGAACTTAATATTCATTACCTGAATTGAATAAGCAAACTGGTCCGTACTACTAATACCCGATGAAATCTCTCGACTATCGAATGTCCTCTCACAGAGGACACTCGATGAAGCTTCGCCCCAGGGATTTTTCGATCGCCAGTCACGTGGGTATTTTATACTAGAATGCATTGGTGAAATTCTGTCGAACCCCACGTATTGCATCTATGGTATTCAATCACGTTTAACCTTGCCTTCAGTAAACATCATAAATCTCCTGTATACGTGATTACAAGAGGCGGGTGATAATTTTTCTAAATTGAAGTATAATAATGATGAGACAAAATCATTCAAATCAATATTCGATCGAATTGGAAATCCTTATAACCGAATTAATAAATTATTCAGAGTTAATGACTAAAAAGAGTTAAGTTAAGCGAAAAATCCTTATTTTATGATTGGAAGTCTCGTAAATGGTGACTATTACCAGGCTTAGACTGAGATTTGCCGTGTAAAATTTAGAGCTTTCAATTAAAAATTCAGAATAATCGAATTTTGTAACATTTTTTAAAAAAGTAACATCTAAAATGTTTTAACGCATTGCCAAAATTAAACGTCATTTCCTACTGAATTTGCAGTCCATTCAAAATTCGCGAAAATTCTTGCCTGAATTCTCAAAATACTCTGGAATTTTCACTGCCAAGTGGATTTGAAAATTGTCATACCATTGAATCTTCTTTCAGTAATTAAACCCCTGAAAATTGCATGGAAATAGGCGTTTGTTAAAAGTTATAACATTTTGTTTTAAATTGAGAGGTTCGTAAATCCTTTTGTTAAAAAAATTGTAATTTGTTTTTTTAAATCAAATAACGATCTCTAAAAAGTAAAATATTCTTTTGTACAAAATAGCCATCAACTAGAACAGCAAATAATCGGCAAATATAAAAAAAAATGGAATTATAAAAAAACTCATGTTAACTACCCCGCCCATGACCCGAGGCCATGATCACATCGAATATCCGAATGAATAATCCTCATGAATACTAAATGTATAAAAACTTATGCGTCGGTAATTCTCGACAGTGAAACCTTCATGATTCTGTAAGCCACCCCACATTCCTCTTATGACCGTCGTAAAAGCCGGGAAAAACAGCCTGAAAGCGTCAGGTGTCAGTTTGAACTTTTATTTCACAAAGCGCGGAGATATCACCGTCGTTATGAAGTTTCGAACATAAATGAAATTCCGTGAGCAGCCTACCAGGGATGATGCCAATCAATGTTGATTATAATCGGGAAGAATTTAAAAGCTGCTCGAAACTCAATTAATATTCCGTAGAATGGGAATATTCCGCATTGATTAAATTTTAATTCTTTCATTCCGGAATAAATTAATTCTACCATTCCACCAATACCCTGTGAGCAAATTTACGTCCATTGAGTTTCTGATGGACAAGGAGTTTACATTGTTAACAATCAATTGGCATATTTCATAGTTCACATTTCATTACCAAATTGTAACCTTTTGTCGAATTTTTTATTAATTTCTAAATGTCAATTCGTATTTACTCCAAAAAACTATGCTCTCTATTTTTGTAATCCCGATTTATAGTCTGTTTTTAAAAAATACTCTTAAAAACAAAATTATCAGATCACATTCACAAATCAAAGTTCTCAAAAACTAAAAACAGAATTATTTCAAATTTTTGGCTCATTTTTCATCAGCATTTGAACTTATTTCACAGTAAATTAATGATATGCGTTGGGAAATGTTGAGCAGAAATTCCATCGCAAATTCTCTCTCATTCCGTGAAATCAACGAAAAATTACAAAGAGAATTCCTGTTGAAATATTGATCACTGCACTGCAGAGATTCAAAGCATCTGCAATTCATATGTCCTTGTAAAGACTCGCGGAGTACGCCAGAAGAATAGCCTGTTATAGAGTATCATCATGAAAGCGCGGGCGCTAAGGTACTAGCCCTCATTGTCACTAGTGAGCTCGAAAAAATATGAACAATGTTGAGTAATGTGTTTTTTTCTCCTTCAATTTTCTATTTTTTGTTTTTCATCTGCGTCGGATAGTCGGATAGGGATGTATATCCAGCCATGTAGCCGCGATGCAAGGGTGTGCGGATCGATGAGTTTCAGTCGGCTGGAAGCCGGTACGCTTAATATGGGTGTGTTTTGGGGTAGTCTACGGATAATGATTTTGTACAGCAAACGCGAGTGTGTAAGTGAAAAATGACAGTGGATGAAGTTCATGACGTGTTTGTGAAGGGCAATGGGGAATTCCTTTTGTCGGAGTCTTTGCGTTTTACGGATTTGCAATTTCGAAATCGTTAAAGGGTTCTCCGAGTGCGCAGAGAGAATTAATAAAATTTAAATATATTTTTGGCGATGAGGATCTGGAGAGGGATTAATCGACAGCAATTTTCAGGGAGAAATTGCAAAATTATTTGTTTGGGATTGTTCATGTCTGAACAATTGATGGGTTTTTTTATCGCACTCCATTTCAGTTCATTTTAAGGAGTTGCATTCGTAAAAATGGGGAACTCAATCGAATAACACATGAAAACTGTAAATTATTATTTTGAGATAGGAATGAAGGATGAAATGTTTATTTAGTGTTTAATATGGGTCTACAAACATTTTTAGTCATCAATTCAGGTTCTCATTAGAAAAAGAAAAATAGTAATGTAATAAAAATTCTGTAATTGAAAATTGTTATTTTGATGAATAAAAAAACAAACAATACAAATGATTTCTATCCTTCAAGTAATTAAGAAATTTATCATTCAATTATCCGTTTGTATCCAACTACATTTCCATCAAAATTGAAAATAACCGCTTGTGTTGATTCCCATAGATCGTCCCAGTGAATCATTTCTGGAATTGTGTTCCCTCGTTTGCCGAATACTCAGAACATAAAGCTAAAACGACAGTCAAAAAAGTGTCATGAGTTGGTACGAACGACGAGTACTCTTTGATTGCTAAAAAAATCGCATTAATGAAATTTCCCATTCAATTGAACTCGCAACGAGAAATTAATCATCGACAATTGAAACTGGCGGAAATATAAACCGCAATAGACGATCCGTAATTAGCATAATGCCCATATCACTCTGTCTATCACCACTTAAAGGCCTAATTATCGTCTACCCGTGTACCGTAAACGGTTATCGACCATCGCACATTCTCTGCAACGGATAATTTACGAGTTGATGAAATTAGTTTGCGCTGAAACTCGTGGGGCTAATTTATGCAAATGCCACATTACTGGGAGGACTCAAAATTTCAGGGCTTCCTCTTTAGCTGGGAGAATGGTCGATTACATGTGAATGTGTCTTCAGGAGTTCCCGGGTGAACGGTTGAAATTTGGCCAAAGATAATTACTGGGTACATTGTGTCACTGGTCCAATTTGAGAGGTATTTCGCTGTGGTTTCATTTACCGCGTGGGGGAGGTATTATTTGATGAGATATTTGACATAGATTGGAGTTCCTTACGTCATGCAATGACAATTATTGGGACAGTAAGTGCGAACGAGGATTTTTTTTTCTCTTTTTAGGGGGGGTTCCACCTTTTTGTTCAAAAGAGCCAGAAATTGTTGACGATTTAACCACAAATTAATTTTTTATGTAAAATTTATTCTCAGTCAGCTGCATTGAAAAAAACAATTCTTCAATTGTTTATAAAATTCTCAATAAAATAAAATTCTCAAATTCATCAAAGTACCTCCGCCGAAAAATTAAACTCTCGCTTAAAAATATCTTCCCTCATTAATTGCGAGGTCTTCCTTCACTCAAATACTTCGCAATTGAAACTCATCAGGAGCTCGAGCACTCGGGGATGCATTCAATTTGTGCAAAGCCACGGGAATACACCAACGAGATAAATTAATCCAACAACTGTAACATGTAATATCTGAAAATACAGAGAATTCTACGCATAATATATTACTGAACACAGCGTTATAGGGTTTCGTGTTCACAGTAAGATCAGTCCTGTTATCTCCAAGCGGCGAATAGTAATTCATAGCACCTTTGACTGAGTGTGTACAGAGGCTAACACTCAAGTTCCAATCAGTGTCAAATGATGTACATGATAGCGATGAATAGGTTCTATTACCGTTTGATATCCCAGTGTACTGCATCGATAGTTCATTGTGAGGAAACATAGTTCTCGTGCCGCATCGTCCGAAGGACGGCGAGGCCAATATCGGAAATCAATTAAACGACCCAGGGAATGCTTCGGTCGACGGAATTCAAAACTGCGGTTCCGCACTTGTGTTGTGTATCTGCCAATTGTACCTACGAGGCGCTTTTGTTTTTAATTAGGTTGAAAGCGAGAACTATTGGAGTCTTTGAGGGATTCACCATCTCCTTGTAAATATCAGGTATCTCGATAAGGATTAGAATAGACGTAATATTGCCCGTTATTGCTTGCCTTCTCCTCAATAAAAACCGACCAGAAATTTATTAAATGTGGAATGTCGTCAATTGTTCACTTCATTCTGAATATATTCATTGAATAAGTACAGATTAAATTCGGAGCTTGAAAATAATTAGGAGTGAAGGAGTTCTTCTACTCTCAATTAAAGGGAAAGCGAAATGATTCAGGATCACCTGAGAATATGCACTTACACTGAGAGAAAAACGTACTTTTGGCTGAAAAATTAATTCTTGGTTCAAGAATTTTTTTTTACTATGGTATAATTCTTGTGCGAATCTTTTACTTTT